>BQKZ01004426.1:4729-16718 GCA_036244855.1 Temnopleurus reevesii | reverse complement strand
GCACAAATTAGATTACGGAAAAATGAATTGGTGGTGTGTGTATGTGTTTCGTGTGTATGTATGTAAGTGTGTTTGTGTATACGTATTGTCTGGTTGTATGTGTGTATTTTTTCGGGTGGGGTGCCCTTTGAAACAAAATGCCACGTGCGCTGGTGTACGCCGGACTAAAGCCAGGATAATAATACTGCAAATCGCCTTGAGCACTCCGCAGAGTGGACAAGTGTGCTATATAAATTGCATCTATTATTATTATTATTATTATTATTTCATATCTGACTCCTATATCTCGGGTATAAAACTTTGCTTAATGTATTCTTCATGGGGATGGGGAGGGGCGTCGATCGCCACTTCATATTGGAAATCCACATTGATCACCGTTCTATTTTGAAAATTCTGATTGTCAATGGGAAGGTTAGATTTAGTGGATATTCCCTCAAGAGTTGTTTGGATTGTTTGGTGGCTCTGAACATGTTGTTTAAAGCCCATGTATAGTTTTGGTAAAGATTAAAGAAATGTGAATTTTGGGGATATTTATCATGACATATGATTCGTATACACATATTGAGACAATAGCATATTTTTCTACGAGCTGATTCTTTTAAAAATTTGAATTTGACCGTTAAGTCGTATTAAGCCCCCTCTCTTGGTTATAACAATATTTTGCTTGTTATCGGGAATGTACAAAGTTATTTCCAAGATTTGATAAGAGCATGATAAACAGGAATACACAAAAAAATAATTCTGAAATTTTCATCCAATTCTGTGCATGAAAAGTTGTTCTTTATCAAGAAAGAAAATATTGAATTAGTGTCGGGGGACACGACGCTGAAATATTTTGCACATTTTAGGTTATAACTTTTCCAAAACTTGTTCATTTTTCGCACAATCTTTTGTACAACATGTTCATGATATTATGTTTCATTTTATATAGATTGGAAGAAAAAATTTGGCGATGAAAATATTCGCTTTTACCAAAACTTTACTTGGGCTTTAAATCTTAATCCATAATGATATTTATACATGCACAGGATTTTACTATGCTAATAATCGAAATGTTCCCGCATTTATATAGCGACTAGTGAAAAATCAGATGGCCATCTATTTATTGTACACTTAGAATATAAACGTGCAGTCTTGAACCTTTAAGAGGCAAAATAAGCGTAATATTGGAGTCACTCTTGTATAACCATAGTTTTAAAAAATTGTCACCAATAATTTTTGCATTTTTATCTCTTGCACGCAGCTTCCTTATTATGCGATACAATATCGGCGCTGGAAATCCTCACTGAAAAGATAGTATCTCTATGGCTACAGAATCCATTATTTCAAGAAAAAGTTCACTCTTGTATAATCACAAGTAAAAATAGAATAACTAAAAATAAATTTTATACTTTTTTCTTTTCCACGCAGCATCCTTGTTATGCAAGTCCCGTCAGGAATTGTAATTGCGAGTGGAGATTTCCCTCTATTATTTTTTTCAAAAAAATTATTACCAATAAATGTTACATTCTTCTCGCTACCACGCAGCTTCCTTATGATGCGACAGAATATCCGTGATGGAAATCCTCACCGAAAAGACAGTATCGCTCTGGTAGCTCCAGAGACCATTTTATCAAGAGAAATCTCTCTCTTTTATAATCATAGTTTTAAACAAACTCTTAATAAATATTTCATTTTTTTTTCTCTTCCACGCAGCTTCCTTATTATGCGATAGAATATCAGCGTTGGAAATCCTCACCGAAAAGACAGTATCGCTATGGCTCCACAAACCCGACCAAAGCATCCCTTGCGATGTTCGGCTAGGCGTCGGCGAGAGCATCGCAGGATTCTCGTGGAGTAAAGTAACAAACGTGGCTGCATCGCCACGCGAGAATGTGACGTCATCACAGGTAACGACGTCATTGCCGAGCGTCATCATTAAAGTCTTCAAGGGTGTCCCGTCGGGAGCGGGAATCGAAAGTGGGGATTTCAGTCTTTCAGAGAACAGATCGCTACTGTTTCATCGGTCGCCGACTGTCGAGGATGAGGGGTTGTATATCTGTAAAGTGGTTCTATTTGGCGCACCTGAGAAGCAGCAAAATTCCAGTACTATTCGTGTTCTTTGTAAGTTGAATTTCGAGCTTTTATTTTAAAGCTTTAGGTGGTCATTTATTTTAAGCACTAGTCTAGAAGAAACCCCGACTCAACACGACTCAACACATTCTTTATCCAGGACTCAACTGGGTAAAGCCCCAGTAACATAGAACCCCGGAAGTAACACGATTCAACACGACTCTTTGTTAATTCACAGTTAACTGCCTCAGAACAAAAAGTCGTGTTGAGTCGTGTTGCTTCCGGGGCCCTATGCTTAAGCTAGTACAAATAATCGTGCTGAGTCGTGTAGAGTGTTATGCCAAGATCTGTATACACTGCCGAAAGACGTAGAAACATACCCAGAACATAACGAAGTTGAAGATCAAAACTAGAAGTTAATTTTATGGTTTGGCAACTCGTGCCGCCTTGCTTCGGTACATCATATAGTTACCTTTGATTCGTAAATTTAGCAAATATACATTTTCGTTCTATAAAAGGAAAACTTTGTAAAGGGCAATGAATATAATTTAATTCCCCGTAAGGATTTCAGTTACTTTTGGGACATGCCCAAGTCATTTACCTCTCTTTTTATTTATCATTATTATCATTATTATTTCTTTTTACTATTCCTGTATATGTTTGGGTTAAACCATCCTACATATTCATTTACATTATTATAAATGTTCTAGATTCTTCTATCCGATTCTGCTGTACCTATCTGTATATCACATGATCTCTCTTTATTGTCGTTGTCTTCTCAAACAGCCGCTCCAACAGAGCCCCATCCTACAATACGTGAATGTGCAATGGTCAATGAAAGCGAGGAGGAGGAGGACAAATCGTGTATAATCAACAGAGAGGCTGGGACGAGTCTAAACCTAACATGCGAAGTGTCTGGATTTCGACCTCTCGTGGATTTAATATGGACAAATGCAACCCAAGCCGAAATCGCCGGTCACAGGACGTTATTAAACAATTCTGATGGAACACAAACTATGTTCCTAACATTTGAAGTGACTGCTAGTCTTGAGCGACAGGAGTTTTCGTGCAATGTTAGCGGGGAAGCTGTCTCCGGGCAGAAGTGGAGTGTAGTAGCAGTTCAAGGTGTAGAAGGTACCATTAAAAAGAGGAGAAATAGTATCTGAAGCAAAATTAGGGGTTTTAAACCTCTGATAAATCCATCAAAAAGTTTCAAGGCGGCCGTTTTAGGAATTAATTTGTACAAGTCAAAGATATTCTCAACTTCAAAAGTAGTTATTTTCCCTTTCTTTTATTTCATAAGTTGTAAGAACCAACATTATTAATGTGTTATATTGTGATGGAATTACACGTACACATGCATGGATTTTCAAGGTGTCTAAAACCAGGTTGTGTTTCATAAAGTTGTGTCTAGATCTACGACGACCGTTCGGACGACTGGTGATTCTTCCCTCCGTGCGATTCAGTGCCAGAAGTTATTATTGGGTGCGAGAACGGATCATCAGTCGATCGTACAGTCGTGCGTAGATCTACCCACAGTTTTGTGAAACACAACCCAAAATTCATGAACTAAAAATACATCCGTGAATGCTGGTGAAAACTTAGCGGGAGATTTAAAATGGCGTCTAAGATGACGTCCAAATTGGTGAAAAAAATAATTCAATGATAGAGCTTTACCAGTTAGTATTGAAATTGACCAAAGCGACTCACCTTATTATTAACCGGTCATTGGATTCATTGCAAGTCGCCTGTTAGGCGCGCACTGCCAAGCCAACCACAAGAAGGTTGTTTCTTACGATACCAAAATAGCTCCTGGATGAGAGTGGCAATGTGGATAAATTTCTTGCCAAAGGAATTTAGTGCCGACGGAAATCGAACCCAGGACCCTGTGAATGAAGTCCAGGGACATAACCATTAGGCAGTGCCACCTCCACATTTAGGACCCAATACATCCTCTCCGCAATATGCCTATGTAAATGTAGTGTCTTACGATTGGTTGACGATACATGATACATCGTCAGTGTTTTCACGAAGTCACGGGAGCCAAGACATAGCGCCAATTCAACGGGCATCCTATCGAACAACGCGATCATTCTATAGAAGGACACGTTTCAGTGGATTTGTAACTCATTTCGTGTAACAATACCCTTTGGCTCCCGTCACTTCGTGAAAACACGCACGACATGTACTTTTTATAATCTTGTTTGTTGTCCATTTCTGTTTTCGAACATTTCACAGTAAACGGGTCTCCTCTGGTTATCATCGTCGTCATCGTTGTCGCTATTCTCTTCGTCGTCTTCGTCCTCCTCATCGTCATCGTACTCATACTCAAAAGCCGACGTCGCCGGTCGAGGTCCAGGGACGAAAAGAGTGCGAAACCAGAACAGCTCACGGAAGTGGAGAAAGGATCGGGTAAGGGTAAAAGACAAGTTCACACCTTCGCGTTTTTAGCATTCGTAGGCCCATCGTCTTTGAAAATGAAAAATGCGCTTCCTGGACGCACAAAGACGCCGGTCATACGTGGACTGACATTCGGCTTGCGGTCCATTGGCGGACGCTGATTGTTAGTCCACCGTATTACCTGCGTCTTTGTGCGTCCAGGGAACGTTTTTAGTTTTCAAAAAAGGGTTGGGCAGGCGAAGGCTAGAAACGCAAAGGTGTTAGTCAGACTTTTAAAGAAGAGTCTACCCCCAAATTTTAATTTTGTAACAGGAGTATGAATATTTGGCGAGCAGAAACAGAAAGATTTGAAGAAAATCGGACAAGTAATGGAAAAAGAATGTTACGAATTTGTAAAGATTTAACAAAATATTGATAAGATTTATATAGCGCACATGTCCACCTTGCGGAGCTCACGGCACTTTAGAAACATAAACAAACAAAGAAACAGATAGTAAAAACATGAAGAAGATAGAAGGTAACAAATTGACCAAATCAGTTAAAATTTTCAGGCATGTTGCCAATTTGATTACATCATAGGTTACAGTACTACTATCAATCATTTGTGTGTATATATTTGTGGTACATGATTCATCATTTCTATACAAAAAAATATGATTTTACTAAAAATTTACTTTTTCAATTAACATCTGACAATCCTGCACTCATAAATTAAACAATTTAAACTCAATGATAAAAGTGAGTCAAATAATTTAGCATTTGTTTAACACTTGAAATTTGCCACATTGTGAATTGTGTTTTGATGATATTTGGGCGTTGATGAATCTTGTCACAATCATGTACCACAAGAATTAATATTCTATTGAATATCTTTTCTCGTTCGTTTATTCTACAAGCTAAATGACAGCCCTAACCATACATTTTTTAAATTAAAAGAATGCTATTGAATACAACATTGATATTTCCTGATATTGTATTATTCATTTTCAATTGACATCATAATGTGAATTTTCGTATAATAAGACATACCGACCAGATTTTTGATCTATCATCCAGTCTCATGCCAACATTTGTCATTGCTGCTTTCTAATAAGAATTTCTCACTCATTCGTTTACTTCATATTTTATATAATAATTAATTATTTGGAATTAAAAGTTATCAGCGGATCATTTAACAACATCGGCAAAATCAGAACAATAACCGCTTACCACATCCCGCTCTATCTAATAATCTAATGGCCTTATCTGATTGCAGTATTTCACTTTCCTTCCCTTTAGCTCTTCTAGAAAAAAAAATGCATAAAGAGACAAACAACACCAAATGCCAATAACAGATCTATTATAAAACGACAGCAAATCTGGCAGCAAAATCGCCAGAAAATGATTCCAAATTAATGAAGACCACTTTTCTCTTTTGTAACTTCACGCTCTGTCTAATAGGTAATCTAAGGGCCTTATCTGATGCAATGTAGCAGTCAGCACTTCTCTATACCACAGTTCATTTTGATCACGATGATCTGTTGTATAAGTGCTGAAATTAAAAACTTTTTCTATATTACATTTAAAATTTCTAGTGATTCTGTCCACATGCAATACGGAACGGGAAAGGGAGTTGATCGAGTTATAAATCTTCATCATACATGCTCCGATTTGTACGCAAACATTGCTTTGTTTGAGAATTTCAATATAGTTGCCACTTTTTGCCATTACTTTTGATAATATTATTAATCCATTCATCTGTAATTGCATATACCAAATTGTTACACGCAATGGATTTGTGTTCTCTATACCCATGAATACTTCACATGCAAAATCTAAAAACAAATCCAAATAATAAGAAAGATATATAAGAGATCTTTACATGTGAAAGATATAACATATCTTTACATGCAGGTCAAAAGACGGGGAAATCGAAAGAAGGAGGGGGGGGGGGGCAATAATAATAATAATAATGAAACACTTTTATATAGCGCATAACACAATCATTCGAAAGTCTCTAAGCGCTTGAAACATGGAAACATGGAAAGAGAGAAAGAAGTAAGAAGAACTAGGATTATCAGTAGATTAGTTGTTTTTGAAGAGATAAGTTTTCAAGTTTCTTCTGAATTTTTCATATGGTGTAATATTTGTGAGGTAATTTGGGAGGCTATTNGTTTTGATGATATTTGGGCGTTGATGAATCTTGTCACAATCATGTACCACAAGAATTAATATTCTATTGAATATCTTTTCTCGTTCGTTTATTCTACAAGCTAAATGACAGCCCTAACCATACATTTTTTAAATTAAAAGAATGCTATTGAATACAACATTGATATTTCCTGATAATGTATTACTATTTTTTCATTTGACATCACGTCACTTTGAAATGTGAATCTTCTTGTTATAAAATATTTTAGGTGATAATTTCGATTCATACCAGTAATCATTCATTCTCATGCCATCATTTTCTCACTGCTACTTTCTAATAAGAATTGCTCACTCATTCATTTACTGTATATTTTATACAATAATCAATTATTTGGAATTAAAAGTTATCAGCAGATCATTTAACAACAGCGGCAAAATCAGAACAATAAAACCGCTTACCGCATCCCGCTCTATCTAATGATCTAAGGGCCTTATCTAATGCAGTATAGCTGCTTACGACCGCTTCCCTTTAATGCTCCCGGCCAAAGAAATACAAAAAAACAACGAAAACGAATAAACAAACAAACAACACTGAACGCCAATAACAGATTTGTTGTAAAACAACAGCAAATCTAGCAGCAGAATCGCCAGAAAATGCTTCCAAATTAATGAAGACCGCATTTTTTTTTGTAACTTCGCGCGGTTACAACGAAGCTTTGAAAGTTATTTCAACTAGATATTATTAACATGATCACCATCATGATCTGTGATAGAGATAAATGTTCTTTTTAGATTATATTTGAAATTTCTAGTGATTATGTTTACATGCATTAAACCATTGGCAAATGGAGTGATCGAGGGTTATTATATATCTTCATCATACATGCTCCGATTTGTATGCAAACATTGCTTTTTTAGCATTTCATCATCTCTGCCCTTATTTTCAATCACAATATCATTCATCCATTCATCGACAATCGCATATAGCTAATTGGTATTAAGTAATATGTTCGTGTTCTGTATACTAATGAATCCTTTACAAAGTCATGCAATAAATGCTAAAAATCCAAATAATTTGAAAGATATATAAGGTCTTTACATGTAGGTCAAATGACGGGCAATTTGCGGGAAGGAGGGGGGATGGTACAAGGGCGCCAAAATGCCCTAAATTTATACCAATCCACAAAAATACCCGATTTATATGCAAACATTATTTAGTTTCAGAATTTATTCATCTATGCCAATATTTTCAATCATAATATCATTAATCCATTCATCTGCATTCGCATATACCCCATTGTTATACACAATGGATCCGGTCAACATTAACTACTTTTATCGCGGTCATTGGTTTTCGGGTTCGTTAAAAAAAACAATTTCTATACCATAATGACTTCAAATGCAAAATAAAAAATAGTAGAAATCCAAGTTATCTGAAAGATTTAAAAGCACTTTAGGTCCAATTTTAGGGACATTGGGGGAGGGGGACAAAGGCGCCAAATATATGCAAACATTGAATTGTTTTAGTATACAATCATCTTTGCCATTTTTTCTCAAATCATTCCATCGCTCCATTCGCCCGAAACTACATGTACCTCATTGTTATACACAACGGCTGCGGTTAATTTTAACTGGCTTAGTATACATAAACTTCATGGGAAATAGCAACACAAACAAGCCAATAATGGGTGTCAATTTCTGTCTTATTATAGATGTCCGGCAAATTGAAAACAATCACTACACAATAGAGCCAGGTAAGGATTTTAGCCATCAACATTCGTCCCTTCCTGTCATTAATTTGAAATTTGGGTGAACTCTTGTAAACTTTGAAGTCAAGTAGAGGCTATTGTCCAGCCAAATGAAATATTTCGTCGTTGTCGTCGTTGTTTTATTTATTTTTCTTCTTCTTCTTCTTCTTCTTCTTCTTCTTCTTCTTCTTTCTTCTCTCTTTCTTCTTCATCCGCATCATTATCACCATCATTATCACCATCATTATCACCATCATTATCATCATCATCACCACCATACTTCTTCTCTGTCTTCATTTTTTCTTCTTCTTCCACACTCCTTTCTACCCCCACCTTCTTCTTCTTCTTAGCTTTCTTCCCTTTTCTCTCCCGTCTATGTATTATTTCCTCCATCTTCTTGGAGGCTCCTCCATTCTTCCTTTAATTCAAATTGAAAACAATCACTACACAATAGAGCCAGGTAAGGGTTTTAGCCATCAACAATCATCCCTTCCTGTCATTAATTTGAAATTTGGGTGAACTCTTGTAAACTTGGAAGTCATACATTGTAAGAAGAGGCTATCGGCCGGTCAAAGAGGTTATTAGAGTGTCCTTTTCTGTTTCTTTTTCTTCTTCTTCTTCTTCTTCTTCTTTTTCTTCTTCTTCTTCTCCTTCTTCTTCTCTCTTCCTCCCCTCTTTCTCCTTCCTCCGCTCTTTCTCCTTTATCATCATCATTATCATCACCATCAACATGAACATCATCACCACCACCATGTTTATCATTGTCATTGTTCTTCTTCATTCATCTTATTCTTCTTCATCCTTTTCTCCTACTTCTTCTTGTTCTTCTTCTTATTCATCCTCTCCCTCCTTTCTTTCTCCGTCACCATCATCACCATCACGTACTATCGCCTCAACTACCAACGCCACCACCATCACCATCATCATCTTCATCGTCCTTTTTCTTTCATTCTTTCATTTTTTCTTCCTCTCCTCTTCGTTCATTCATTCTTTCTCTCTTTCTTCTTCTTTCTCTTCCTTTTATTACATGTACTCTTCTTATTCTCCTTCTTCTTCTTCTTAGTCGTCGTCATCGTATTCTTCTTCTTTTTTTGTCCATCCTTTCTCCTTATTCTTTTTCTTCGTCAGCCATTCTCCTCCTCCTCTCTTCATATAATTTTTCTTCCTCGCCTTCTTGTTTCTTCGTCTCCGTATTTTTTCTTCTTCTTCATCATCCTTCCCTCTTCATCTACTTTAAATTGAAAACAATTACTACACAAAGTAGCCAGGTAAGAATTTTAGCCGTCAACACTTCCTGTCATTAAAATTAAATTAGTGCGAACTCTTGAAGATATCATTGTGAAGCGAACAAACTTTGAAGTGCATTATTCACACTTATAGATGAAGGGAATTGTCTCGTCAAAGTTTATTTTATTGCTTACTTCACCATCTATTTTCTTCCACTTCTTTTCTCCTTCTTTTCCCTTCTTTTTCTTCTTTGTCTTCTTCCCTATCATCTTCTCCTCTTGTACTTCCCCTACTTCTATTTTGTGTCTTTTCTTCTTTTTTCTTTCTTATTTTTCTTTCTTCTTTTTCTTCTTCTTTTCTTTCTACCGCTTGTTCTTTCCTCTTTATCGTCTCCTTTCCCCTACTTCGTTCTTGTTTTGTCTTCTTCTTCTTCCTCTTCTTCTTCCTTTCTTTACTGTATTCTTCTTCGCCTTCTTCTTTGTCGTCATTGTCATTATATTCCTCGATCATTCATCTTCTCTGAATTCTCTTTCTTAAGTTATTTTGATGATATGGAAAAGAGGAAATGAAAATATATATGTTTAATTTGAATGGTTTTAATCCAGGCAGACACTAGATTACAATCCATATCAATTACTTCACTTTACATTTATCAAATAGAGTAGTGTAGCCATATTTTGATGTCATCAAACTTTGACATGACCCCTCATAAAGGCGGACAATTGCAAAATACATACAGGGCATTAGGAAGAATAGAAACAAAGGAGATCCATAAAAGGGCCAGTGTACACTTTTGTTCAACGGATATAAATGATCTTGTATAGGTAATTAAGGATACCACGAGTCGTAAACTGAGTTAAATTTCGACCTGGTTAATAAGGATATGATGTCATTTCCTCTTGAACATAAGGCCCCGGTTACATAGGACCCCAGAAGCAACACGATTCAACACGACTCTTTGTTAATTCACAGTTAACTGCCATTGAACAAAGCGTCGTGTTGAATCGTGTTGCTTCCGGGGCCCTTTGTGACCGGGGCTTAACGGGCCGTCGGCACTTCATGGAAATGGGATTCAATGTTGTTGTTCATGTTGTTTTTGTCGCGGTCATTGGTGTTCGGATAGCAGTAATTGTCTAAAAGATATGAATAGTCTTCAGTAACAAGGGAATGTTGTGAGAGCACAAATTGCAACTACAACCAGGTCATTCATTATTTTCAATACTGGCAAATGCCTAGACCATCATGATCCTAATACCGTATCTTCCATGTTCAGCTTGATATATGTATATATTTCTTTTGTATTCCTTCAACCTCTTGATCTATTATCTTTTTCAAAATACAGGGCCCCTTCAGAGAACAGTGCTTGCACTGAAGGGGCTACCATGTCTTTAAAAAAACAAGTAAATGATAATACTAATATCAATAATAATAAACCACACGCCATAAGTCAGTTCTGGTAGACAATTCCACAAATGTGTGAACCGCTAAATCGATCAGTACCTGACCATTCAAATCGAATCAATTATTGTCTACAACTCCCCAAAACTTATCTCCGAAAGAGGCGTCGTTGGGTATACAGAGACCTGACAGTGAAAATTTTACCACGGTTAATGTCAAGTCACTTTTACACTAAAATATTATATGATCACACCCCCAGGACTTCCAGAACCTCATTTTTGGAATCATTGTAGGATTTAAAAAAAATGATCTGGACAGTGACAACGAGGCATTAGAATTTGAAACAGTTGCAGATCCAGTAGTACGCCTCTAATGCCTACACTCTAACCACCACTGAACAGTTGTTTCACCTAATATTTTTTTATTCAGTATTTTTTTTCCATTTTGCACGGATGTGTGTGGGAATGGTTCTGACTTTTGCCTTTCAAACAGAGGGTCGCACTTAGAAGCCTACCCATGGGTGTCAACACATTATTATGCTTGTCGTTATTAATATTATTTCAAACGAAATAATATGATAAAACAACATTTGATAAACATATTATGATTTTTGTTTATCTTTATTTTAGTGTCTGTGGTGGTGGATGAGCCTCCTGTAGAGACAACACTCAACGAAGGAACTCAGACAGACATACCAGAGCCACAAGAAGGTATGCAATACAAAAGCAAATTACTTGTTTTTTAGGAGGAGGGGTGATCACTTAAAAACGAGTAATAGACTAGTCCCTAGTGGACCCACAGATCAGGAATCTACGTAGGAACTCAAATAGACATAATAAAAGCCGCAAGAAGGTATGTCAGACGACGGCGGTTCCAAGATATATCACCGTTTGGGGCGCCGATGAAAGGGGAGGGGGCTGATCATTTACAGAAAAAGAAGCTCCGGTAGAGTCCATACTCAATGGAGAGAGCTTTAAAACAAGTTGGAATCAATTGTATGTCACTATTTTAATTGTGTGTTGGGGGGGGGGGGG
>BQKZ01004425.1:13050-33617 GCA_036244855.1 Temnopleurus reevesii | reverse complement strand
GCCACCTGGCAGCCTCAATAGAGATTGTGTTGAAGCGTACATGAGCTATATATGCACGCATATTTAACATTAGGGCACGCCATAGGCAAATTGCACAAGACTTGGTGGCCGGATATTGGGTACTGGCCGGGTACAGGTGCTCATACGGTACAGATTTGAAGACCTACCTATCAAGCTTCCCCTCCTGAGCTGCCTGCAGCAGAGTCTGGATCCGCCTCGTAATCTTCTCCGTCGTCCCCACAACCGCCTCCTGGGTGGGTGCCGGCTTCTTTGACTCTGCCGCCTCCTCCGTCATCTCCCCCTCTGGTGCTGGTTCCGGGGAGGAGGACTCTGCCCCCGTGGGAGGGGGTGAGGTGAGGGTGGCAGGGGAGTTGCAGGGGGATGGGGAAGGTAGGGGTAGTGATGTCGGTGATTGAGGCTTTGGTGCACTGAGGGGAGAAGAGGGATAGAAAGGAATATTAGCAATGATGGTAAAAAGTTCAACTATATATATCTCATAGAACGGTGTTTATTGTTCCCGGTAATAAGGACTGGACTAAGATACCAGGGGCCGATTGCTCAAAATGTTCTTAGCTATCCTCTTCTTGATTTCTTGTGCCACCCTCGTAACATAGAAGTTTGCATTGATACGACTATGTTAAGAGGGTGATACAAGAACTTAAGATGCCTTAGCATGAAGAGGATAGCTAAGACTATTTCGAGTAATCGGCCCCTGCTTACCACTTATAATCAATAAAAAGTCCAAATTGAAGTGTTTTATTTCCCAAATTTTGGTGGAAACTGCAGCTACAAGTTTTTTTTTCCAAGGAATATATTCTGGCCACGTAAGCATAACTAGGTTTGATTGTAGCAGCATGTTATACATTTTCTGAAGGAGGTAATAAGTTATGCCTGGCAGGGATTCAAACTTGCAACCCTCTGGTTGAAATGCAAACAATATATCACGTTGCTTCTAATCTAAAGCACTCTCAGCATTTATTACACAGTCTCTGAATTCATCGCCAAATTCCTGTGACACAAGCCAAACTGAACCAACCACACCATTTAAAACAAAACAAGTTCAGGAATGCTTAATCAATTTCATCGTCCGACAATCGATATTGTCATCTTGAAAAAGAAAATATAGGGTGATATTTTTGCTTTGAATATTCACAAATTATTTCTTGCACCTCATAAACAATAATTTTTTTATTTGTGAAAAATAATGTACAATGTAGCTTTTATAGATAAGGATGATTTGCCAGTAGTTTATTGACAAAAGAAAATGAATTGTTCAAACCATGATATCAAACAAATCTAAAAAAAAAAATTATCCCATAACCACAAAAATAAAAGAGAGGTTCATGTACTTTACATGAGAATGACTGCATCACATCATATTCAATTGGAACTACAAATCTCTGTGCATCAACCATCATTTAGACTCTCAATTTTAAGTGAAGTATAGAAAATCAAACGTCACTCAAGTAGGATTCTTACATACTCGCTTTGATAGTACCACAGACAAGGGCAAAGTACATCAGGCCATGAGCTACAGAGTCATGTAAAAAATGTATTCAAACAGTAATATACCAGAAAATTCTTTCAGAAAGCTATACAGAGAGGTACGTTTGACCCTATACTGGTAATGTCATGTGGGTAAGCTTTTCTCTTTCTAAAGTTACTTTCAACAATGGCAAAGTTACCATTTTTGCAGAGGCACAATAGGCAGGTTTACTAATACATGCAAATTTTATGCATACCTCTAGTACAAAGGTCACTCCTAACAACCCGAAAGCTTGCCCTAGACTTGCCTGGCATAGCAACAGGTAATGTATGCTTAATAGATTCCACATATTGTAGTCCCATTGTTACCAAAGAGTCAAAGGAATACCATGTAACTACATTCATTGGCAAGAAACACACATACATTTGAATATATTAGTAAACTGGTCTATTAATTATAGGTGAACCCTGATATTACAATATTACCTATTCATATTGAAATAATGTTACTGAAAGACAATGGAGTTATATACAAAGACCTGAGACCATGAAAATCACCTTGTTATATATCAAGAGTTCAACATATAGACATTCAGCATTCTTCAATGTTTTTTTTCATCAACCTGTTTGTAATAACATAGGTCAGACAACTTGATATGTTTTTAAAATAAGAATGTATAACAATGTCTTCATATGCGGAGGTTTAGTGGTTCTGACTCTTGCCTTTCAAAGGCTCATTGGATCAGAGGTTCAAATCCCACCCATAACATTAATTTCCTTCAGCAAGAAATTCATCCACAAGTCTGCATTCTACCCAGAGGTGGTTGGGGACCGGTGGGAGACAGTAACACATTATCTTATTCTGTTTGTGCCTATATGGCTGCGTTGATTCTAGGCTTATTTCCATCAAAAGTCTGGTTGATAATATCGGAAGGGCTTTGAGAGGTCATAGACATAAGGCAATATGAATTTAAAATAAATACTACAAATTTACAAATACCTGTAAAGGCACTTACATTTTGTCATCATCTGACTCTGAAGGTAAAGCATTGTCATATTCACTTCCTGTTTCACTGACTGGCCTATCTGGCTTCTCCTTGTTTTCTGTTTCCTGATAATGCAAAACAGAAAAGAACATTGAATATTAAGACAACTCAAACTCATCAAAGATTTTGCTTCGTTCAACTCTACTTCAGAATAGATTGGACATCTTCCTATAAACCGGTAAAGCATTCATATACACTTCCTGTTTCACTGACCGGCCTATCTGGCTTCTCCTTGTTTTCTGTTTCTTGATAATGTAGATCAGAAAAGAGGAAAATAAGACACCTCAAACTCAAAGATTTTGCGTGCTTCACCATACTTTATAATAGATATGGCATTTTTATAATACCAGATAATATAATACAGTAAATTCTGCTATTTGCAAAATGATAGCCATAGCACATGCATTAGCTTCCTAAACCGGAAGTCACCTACCCAACCTCAATAGATTGATATCGACGGTATCGATAGGTACATGTATCGTTTAATATCCTTTTTGTCAATTGCAAGAATTGTTCATTACCTCACTGATTTGATCATCTTGAATGGTTGGCAGCCCAACAACCGGACTCTTTAACTCCTTCCCCGCATCCTTTACCTCCTCCCCTGCACCACCAGTAGGCGGGGCACCCATCGCACCCGGAGCATTGGGGTTCGCCCCTGAAGGTTTCCACCTCGGAGCTGGCTTCTGACTGGCTCTCTGCTCGAACATGGATGTGGGGCGGGCGTTGGGGCGGGGCTTGGTGGCTGGTTTGGGGGCGGGAGGGATGGATTCCAGATCTCTTGTCTTCACCATCTGTGGAACGTCTTTACTCCTCTGGAGGACCAGGAGCTTGGCGTTCTCCTCCTTTAATTTGTCAACCTTGAAAGAAAAAGACAAACCCACCCATTTTTCTAATTATGCTAATTTATGCGTAAAATTAATATATATCAATTAATCGTTGAAGAACATTCCAAATATTCTCATCTTTTGTGAACACACTCTTAGTAATATTCTTAAGATATCTACAAGAAAAAATTGGTATCAAAATTAATTTCTTATGTATTTCATTGTTTTTATTTATATCTTATGTATTTCCTTGTTTTTCCACCTTCTTTATCTCTTGTTTTTTTTTCAATAGAAATTGTTGGTGACATCATTAGAGTTATAAAAACAAAATTTTCCATTAATTTCAACCTGTGAATAAAAAAACAGACCAGGATATATGACTTTTTACTTCATACACAATTTCCATTGACTTTGTACATGAAATCACGTTTTCGAACCATTTTCGGCTTGACAAATAGTTTTCAAATGTCCATAATGTCTGAACCGCATACCCGGTTTTCGCAAACTTAAAATTATCATCGCACAATCAAAGGCCCAGATCATGAACATACCATTGACTGCAGCATGTGTACATCTTGATTGAGTTGTTTATTCATGTTGAGAAGCTGCTGGACTCTGCTTTCCGATGTTGCTAACCTCTTCTTCATGTCCAAGTATTCATCCATCGAAACCTGGCCATCGGACAGCTCCGAAGTTGCAGCACTCTGAAATGACAAGACAGAAGAAATATATAATCATATTAATATTACTACCAGTATTCAAAACAGTTGGTAACTTTTGAATCACTGCATAATCACACTTGGCCATCATATAGTACCAAAGTAGAAGCACCCTGAAACACAAATATATTGAGTATTTGAACAGCGTTTTTAGTAGTCATAGGGGGTGTTGTTCAAAAGTTGCAATTCATCGCAAATGAACTGCAAATCAGTTACAAATTACAACGCGCATTTTCATTCGCGCATGATATGCTCTTCTAACAAGACGGGCATGAATCATTAATTTTTATTCTCACATTCCGATCAACTGCTACTTGCAATCAATTGGAACTCTGATAGGATGATCAACTCTGCTCTGCTATGTGGCTAACATCATCTTCTTCATCAAAACCTGGTCACTGGACAATTCTAAAATTGCAAGAGAGGATATAATGTATATTCATACTTTAAATTTTTACTATCAGTTGTTAAAATGGCTGAAAACTCCTTGATCAGTGTCTATTCAAACCTCGCCATCATAAAGCACCCAAGTTGCACAATTCTGAAACAATAAGATAATAATAATTGATAAAACATTTTCAGCAGTCAAAGATCAGTAATATGTTGGATTGACTGATGTCTTCTTCATATCCAAGTATTCCTGCATTGAGATTTGGCCATCAGACAGGTGTGAAGTAGCACCATACTGAAAAGGCAAGACAGAAGATTATATTCACATTCATGGGCGGATCTAGCCTCCAAAAGTATGATCACAAAGGCCCCCCCCCCCTCCCCCGACTCGTTTTTACACTGTGATACTGAAGTGAATACAGGATTGATATTTATAATAATATGAATCATACATGTACATGTAGTCACCATTCAGGATTGCTGATCAAATCAGCTCTATGAACCCATTCCACAATCTTGTTACATTTTAGTAATAATACTTGGAATCCAGTTTGCACACATTATCTATTGTTATGTTAGGAAAGCCTCTGGAAAACTATCGGATTGTCAATAACAACGGTATTACCTTTATATCGACAATCCATAACCATATATTTTGCATTTATGCAGCTTACAGCAATTTGCAGTAAACCCATCTATTCATCTTTCATAATATACAGACCTCCCAATTTCATAGACTAAAAAAGAGGGATGATTTTGCTTAAAAAAAAGAAGGAAGAATAATGATTCCCATTGGAAAGTGTAGTACAATTATCATGAAAAATCATGATATGCAATGAAAACATGACTTCAGAATGATGAAAAATCATATTTATCCCTCCAAATTCATACTGGTTGGGAGGTCTGTAATATAGCATCCTCTGTTTATACTAGTTTACTTTCAATCGCATTAATCACCTCATGAAGTGGTTACAAAATTAGGTCACATTAAAGTGGTCTTGTTGCAATGGGAATATAGCCGGTTGCTAATGAAACTTAATTTGATATGCTAAATTTCTTGGGGCATATAACAATTTCTTTTTCTAAATTCAAAAGAAAATGAAAAAGGGAACATGTGAAGGTGCTGTTGTGAAGTGGTCCCAAATCTTTGTACTTTTGATTTCAGCATAAAACGCAGTTTGGCAGCATGTGCATTTTTTTTTTGTTGTTATATTTAAACAGGGTGACCCTTTCAGTTTATAAAAAACTGCTCGACCAAGGGGCCCTGTATCACAAGATACATAACAATACATAACAATAACTACGCAAACCAAACACTAGAGGGATCAGGAGATAAACATTAACTCTAAAAAAAATGAATTGTTAATTAACAGAATTTATGGACAAATGTTATCCCCAGTCTTTGCAACATCACACACACACACAAATAAACACAAGAATATGATCTTCAGCAAAGCAGCACAAACCAAAAAGCTATAGGAAAAAATCGTACTGATCAAATCTGATTTGCAACATACTAGTATTCCCCTTCCAAGGTAAATAAAAATAACAAAAACAATCATCCAAACAAGTGACAAACAAACGATTCTGAATCGTTCAGAGTAGTTTTTTTTTTAAATAAGTAAGTGAAATACTTTAAATGCCATGATCACCGCTAAGGTAGACCTGTGTGCAAAAAATGTGATAAGAAAGTCCCCCTTATGATTCACAGTCTTGAGACAAACGTGTACAGATGTTTGTTTAGCAGAAATCAATAAAAAAAAACCTCTGAAAATGGCATCTTCAAGTTGAGTCCTACCTTTTGAAAGATGTGCTTCAAAAGAGCTCTTGCCAACATGTTTAATCCTTTAAATACCAAATCTTCAAAAACTACACAATCCAATAATTATTCTTCCAAGATGGGATCCGCAAATGGAAAATCAAATGAACATAATAATCGTTGGAGTTCCACTCTTATATGAGAGATGTGTATCGAGGTTTAAGATCGACTAAGATGCAAACAAAGCAGTCATCGCGTGGTGACCTACAAAACTTGCCTGAATTTAATTTGAAACAAGGGCAATTTGCTGTCAGGTGGACAGGCATGAGTGCTTCGCTGATCAGCTGTCATTTCCTTGGGAAGACAGAGAGAGTGAGAGAGTGAGAGAGAGAGAGAGAGAGAGAGTGAGAGAGAGTGAGAGAGAGTGAGAGAGAGTGAGTGAGAGTGGGAGAGAAAGAGAGATCAATAGAGAAAGAAATAGAGAGGGAGGGGGAGAGACAGACAGAGACAGAGAAAGAAGGAGCGGGAGAGAGAGTAACTGAGAGGGAGGGGAGGGAGAAAGAAAGATAGTAGAAAGCAAGAGGGGAAGGGAGAGAGAGGGTGGGATGGTGTTCATGAGACATAGAGAGTGGGGAGGAGGAAGGGGGAGAGAGTAAATGTGAGATGAAGGGAAAAGGATGCATGGTTGAGGTGCATGTAAGAGGGTGGGGATTGGGAAAGGGGTGGGTGGGGGGAAATAGTTGGGGCTAAAAGGTAACATAGAGAAGGAACTTGAGATGGAAGGAGGGGGGGGGGGTGAAGAACAAAAAAATGGAGCAAAAGGTAAAAGGGGAATTATTTGAGCTTGAGGTGCCTTTGCGAGTGTTAGTGTATATATGTGTGCATGTATCTGTATGAACATCTTGTGCATACAATTTGACTATAAATGTGTGTCTTTAATTAGATAGAGAGAATTTTTGGAAAGTGGAGAGGGGAGAGAGAAGGGGAGTGGTAGAGGAGGAAGAAGGAAAGAAAGTAGAACCACATTGACTGCAAAAAGAAGTACCAGGGGTTTGCAGGAGAACAAAGAAGTGTAGAGAAGGTGCACAATCAAATAAATTACAGATGAAGGATAATGAGAGTACAAGAAAAAGAGAGGGGCATATCCGCGAGAACAAAGAAGATGATAATTAATTAAGAAGAGAGAGAAAGAAGAAAAAAATAGAAATCGCATACACATCTAAGAGATGGCTAGGGGGGATTGAGAAGATGGGGAAACGGGTGAAAACACACAAATCACAGGTGAAACAAAATCAATTGTACACAAAATATAGAAGAAAGAGGGCAAAATTAAGATAGGGTAAAGGACATTTTAATTGAAATTGAAGAGTTAGACAACAAAGGGATACAAACCTAGGTGCTTTATTTAGACACATAATTAAGGAAAACTGATTCTCAGGGGCTAATTTTGATGGGAAGGTATTAATTGGAGTTGGATTAAATCCAAATGTCTAATTTCTAATGGTTTCTTGGGACAGGTCAGGGAATCGGTCAAAGACATTAACTGGGTTAGATTGCTACTCCTATGAACAATAGAAAAAACAGTTGTTGGAGGAACTATACAAAACTGACATGATAAATAACAAATATATACAACATAACTTGCGAATGGTTGAGACTGAATATAAATTGTCACGATTTTTGTCTCATATCATTTTTCTCTTGCTTTTACAATATCTGAATTAGAGTGAAAGTACTACCAGTGATTTTTTAAGAACAAAATACACATACTCAGAATATTTGGTTTATAAACCCCCAAAATATTCAAGAACAGCACTTATATGCCAATAGAATTAGACATATTCTTTCCAGAGTTCCCACTATGACTTCTATGATGAGAAAATTGTAATCACACTTAAGTTAAATTCTTACTATCATACTCATCAAATGAAACAAAAGACGCAAACATATTTTCTCTTACAAACCAATTTTGGACACACGCAGGTTTTCCCCTTCAAAGTCCCTTTTCACTTTTCTTTGTTAATGAAAGAGAAAATTTTAGTAACTTTCTTTTATGAAATAAACCAAGTACACCCCCCACTCATAACAAAAATATGCAAAATTCTGCCAAAGAAAACTCTTTTCCAAATCCCCTAGTTTTCAGTACAACTGATATCCCTGTTCATCTTGCACTATAGGTTTGCAGAGCTATTCTTGTAAATGCAGTCATTTCATTGTTTCTTTAATTGATAAGATTGCGCATTGCCCTTGTTCAGCTACGTGATGGGAAATATTAGTCAATTGCTGTGGTCACCAACGTACGTCACTACAATATGTAGCAATACACCTGCACAATATGAATCACCCATGACTAATGCTTACATACTTACACCGTGGGCTATGTGTGGGACTATCACTCTTAAGCACACTTATTCCGTCATGACTCCTACACTTGACAAAGGGAATTCAGAGGGGGAGATCGACTTATATTAAAATAACTTACATCAAAATAACTGTTTCTTTGCTTCGGCAACAAGAGTGTGATCGTTTCGCTGATCCAAAGTCACATACTTTCTGAGTGCTGATCTATTTTTACTCTTATTCATTTTATTCCATTGCACTTTCAGATATTTTCAGTTTCAAACATCTACCAAAAGGGTCCCATACATTTGAACCGTCCTATTTTGTGATGATTGTTACATAATGCCTTTAAAAGGAGGAAGAACAATGTAGAATGAGCACAAATAGAGTGCCATAAAAATTTAAAGAAATGGGTGGGATGGGGAGGGGGAGGGACTGTCAACTTAATTGTGAAAAAGTCAGAGCAAAGAAGAATCTGATTCTAAAGACAAGATGTTTGCTTGGATGGACAAGCGGATATTTTAAAAGAATTCTCAGGGTGCATTTTTGTCTTCTTCCGTCATCGGATGTTATGGTTGGGATGCAGGGGGCTAGCCCGGACACAGGATGTGAATTTCAAGATCTCTTGGGGGAGGGAAACAAGATTGAATTTCATCGTCTGAAATCAAATCTAAATATACACTTACATCAGGAGGTATTGTATGAAGGTGGATTTAAAAAAGATCATTTCACCAAGCCTTAAATTTCGTTGATTTTAGGGCAAGGCCATTTTTATTTAGGGCACATTTTCATACTACAGCATGAATGGGGAAAAGAAAAAAAAGGGCACCTAAATCTCCAAGGCAAATGAGCCTTTTCGTGGAGGGCATCAAGGCCATAGTATAGGGCATCAAAGGCCATGGCCTCTATGGCCTTCGATTAATTTAAGCCCTGTTTCACTGCAGTTTGCATTTCTCTTTGAATTTATATAATGCTCTTCTTATATCCACTCGGCAGAGTGCTCAAGGCGCTATTATGTTATCATTACTCTAGCCCTAGCCGGGTGTAAACCACATGGCATTTATTAGGTTCTTAATACAAAATTTATTCCCAAACTAAAAAAAAATGGAAAAAATATTTATTTTCTGTGTGACAATTACTATTTCACAAGAATAGCATTGGAGAGCACCCAATGGTATTTTCGGGTGCCTATTAAAGGCAAATGAAAACTCAACTAAAAATGATCCCCATTGCTAATAGAGTCATTCTCAGGTACAAGTAAATCTGCTCAAAAGTGGGCATGTAAGGACAGAAAAAGGATGGTCAAAATCAAAAGTAATTATGCTAGACATCAATAAATCTTCCTTATCTCTCGGAATCGAAAGTTCCTGCTGAAGACACTTGAAATCACCCTCGACCTTTGGCTGGTCTAACTGCTTTCAATAAGATCTGAAAAGGGGTTTTCAGTTGCCTTTTATCAACTAATCCACTAAAATGGCCCAACTTTCACTTTTCATTAACTTGAGTTTAGCTTTTTGCTCAAATTAGGAAAAAAATCACAATGAAATCATAATTATCTGAAATGCAAACTGGTCAGTCATTTTCACTCAAACTATTGACGGACATGTAATATACAACCTCAAAAGTCATTTCCAGACATTTTTGGGCTTGTCAGTTCATCCTAAGCCCTATTTTCTAACATAACAATGTGTTCTAAAATGTGATTTAAAAAAAAACACCTGTCATAGCAGCCACCTGTCTAGAGTGGCCCCGTAAACTGAGTCCCTTCAGGTGAAAATGTGTTATAGAACCTGTCTACAATGGCCACTCTGTCTGTTTCCCTTGGATGGCCACTATAGACAGGTTTCACTGAACTGCATTCACTTTCCAAGATATGATCAATGCAAGACAGCAAAGTTAAATAACCCCCAAAAAAACATATACTGTATAGGCCAATATTTTCGCGTGACCACTCTGACATTTTAGGATGCTGTTATTTTTGCGTTTTTGACAGTGTTTCTATGCATATGAATGTGCATTATACAGAGTGGAAATATCCCACTCTTTCATCTCTTTGCTCTGACCAAGAAATTCACGAAAATAAAACTGCTGTGAGAATTTCAGTTATACAGTATTGGCTTTGATTTGATTGATTTTATTTATTTGTCATAATGCAAGAAAATACCATGACGAGGATATCCTATGAAAGTCAAAGGGCTTATTTCTAATGGGGTCCTTAATAAAAGTACATGTACAAGCAAAGATTATACAAATAAAAGACAAAAGCAAGTAAATAAATGTAGACAGCAATGCAATAGAAATAATACTAGAACTTCCAATACATATGAGAACTTACTTACGGATGAAAAAGGACAAAAATATATTACAAAATTAACTTATTTAGGGATAATGATTAATGGAGATCCCTGACGGACTCAGTTTTTAGTTATCTTTTAAGGACAGTTTTGAAGTTTAGAAAATTTTATTAATGATTTCACATCTAGGTCGATAAGGAATTCCAAAACAGAATGGCATTGGAAATGAAATGAATTTCCAAACAAAATTTTTATGCTTTTAATGCATATGTGTGACAGAACGTTATCTGACAGAAGACGAGGAGGGGGGAAGCACCAATATCCTGTTTTGATGCATGGGGGCTACTACGCACCCATTGAAGGGGGTAAGGACACTCGCCTCCGGTAGCGGAGGTCAACGGAGGTCAATCGTCCGTGGGATGAGATAGGATGTGACAGTTGGGATTGGAATTGGTGGGTCCACCCATTTTCTCACCTCCTTACTTCCTGTTCGCATCAGACTGTGTTTTGGTCTTGTATATTCAGGGTGGAGTGTGTAAATATGGACCTATTAGATCTTTAATTTCATCTTCTCTGGGCATCTTTGTTTGCTCAGTTCAGGAGAGAAAATTCCTCTTAAAAAATATGCATTTTGTTATTTTCAATGCAATATTAACACTGCCCTAGGAAAAAATGTGTTTCTACTGCGTGTAATTCCATTTTTTTGGCAAAATACAGTATATGGATCTCTCTTTTTTTTTTGTTATGTTCAATGCAATACAAAACTGCCCTGGCAAAAAATGTGTTTCTACTGTAATAACTTTTTTTTTTTCTTCAAAATACATTCAATTGATCAGGTTTTTTTTAAGAGGAGGTGCTCCAGATATTTAATTACTTTGTGAGTTGCAGTAAACTTTAATATCCACATAATAAAGTCTTCAATAATAGATTAGAGCATCTATAGGTAAGCCTTTGACCTACCTTCAAGCATGGACATATTAAACATGGATTACCGCCAATCACTATTCCTTTGATTGTTGGAGATCCTCGCACTAAATTGAAATTAATGCCCAAACATGCCCAAAAGAGAGAGGTGGTTTCATACAAGGTAATAATAATAATATGCAGTTCTTATATAGCACTAAATACCTCTGTTAGAAGTCTCTAGGTGCTCTACAGTTAATGTATTATTATTACTGGCTTTAGCAATAGCAGCTTGTGAGTCGCTTTTAAATGCATTTCAAGAAATATATTTGTACCAGGTACCCATTCACCTCACCTGGGTTGAGTACAGCACAAATGTGGATGACTTTCTTGCTGAAGGAAACTAACTCATCTCTGCCATTACGTAATGCTGCGTAACATAACGGCAGAAAAGGTTTTTTCCTTAAAACTTTCAGCAGACACCCAACTTCAAAGAATAAAGATTGTCGGAAGTCCATTTCTATCTAAGTTCATGCTCCAAGGAAGCCATATTTGATTCAATTACACCACTCAGGAAACAAGGGCTTGAATCCACCACATAGATGGATACATTTATATCTATCGTGTGGGAAGAATTTTTCAAGAGAATTTGGGAATTTAGAGACTTTGTAACACATTCAGATTTTGTTATTTTAAAAATTCTCAAATCAAGATGTTTGACCTATGGTATCAAATTTAAATTGTGAAAATGCACAAAAGAATGCAAAAAGGAAGGAAATTATACAGGCACTTTAAGATAAAATTGAATAATACATTCACTGTTGCTTTAAATGAATAATAACAATAATAATACTAATAGTAATAATAATGATGATGATGATGATGATGATGATGATGATGATGATGATGATGATAACAATAATGATCATAATAATAATAATAATAATAATAATAACACTATCTGCGGAAAAAGGGGAATGGCTAAATTGTGTTCTAAAAGGCGAAAAAAGGCGAAAATACGAATTTGCTCATAACAGTCACAAAAAAAAGAATATTTAAAGAAAAATCATCACAGGGACTTCCTTTTGATGTCTTTAAGTCGTTTATGTATAAAAATACAAGTTTGGAATAAATGTGCATTTTTAAAGATTTTTTGAAAATTTGCATCTTTCAAAATTTTATTATTGGGGTGCCCCCATTCCGCAGTTATGCTAACAGTAAATATAACTCCCCCAATTTCGCCCATTTTTTTCACCCCTATTCCGTGGACTACATGGTATGTTCCGTTTTCTCACCACGTAACAGGACCGCCTCTCCCACTACATACCGCTAGATGGCGCTATTACGTTACTACTTTCCGAGATGTAGCTTGTGAAAACGCTACGGCGAAACGATATTTTCGCTGTATTGTGGTTTTCCCCTTAAGTGCCCATTTTATAGCAGAAATGTGCCTTATTCCGCAGATATGCTAATAATAATAATAATAATAATAATAATGATAATAACTGGATTGGATTAGCAAACATTGCATGTGTAGCTCTCCAACCACTGGCTCTGCTTTTGTTATCCACATATCCCAACATCACAACACAGTAGAGTATATCCATATAGTCACTGCACTATATAAATTATCTAATTATTATCATTATTATTACTATAACAACAATAATACTTGAATTTACATCATGCTTTTTCCAGAAGATTCAAAGTTCTGCATGTTATAGTATAAGCAATGTATGCAATGTAACAAATTATATAAAAGCAAGGACTCACCGTTGAGTTTTGATTCGCATGATTTCTCATGTTAATATTGCCGCCGTTCTTCAAGTTGGCATTCTCGGCCACATCGCCGTAATCATCGTCCGAGCAGACGCTGTCGTAGAGTGGTTCATTGTCCTCGATACAGGATCCTATGTTGCTCGGTGACGTGGGGGATTTCTCTGGAGCAGGAGGAATCGGTGGCGGCTCTCGAACAATCTCCACTTGATCTGAAAATGATAGAATTCAAATAATTAAGATGCCGTTGGAAGTGTAAGAGATCATATCATTTCAAAATCATTTTCCAATGTCTTGTGCATGCACGAGTAATGATATTCACCACTGCCACGAGTACAAAGAGAGACAGTTCATAAATTGTACTGCAGTCTGACTGCCCTGCCCACATTCATACTCTGCAGAGCTATCAGTGTACCCCCATTTTAACATGCTTGCCTTGCATCTCCCCAACGGGGATGATTAATCCTCAATTAACGTTTTCAACATGAACACACAAAGACTTTTGAATTCACAAATTGTCAACAAAAAAATATTTAAGATCAAAATAGATTCCCAGGACAACACTTTCTGCCGAAAAACTATCAACATGATACATCTCCTAATTGAAAGTATCAAAGTGTCTGAGTAAAAGACACTAACTAGTCAAGCAGTCTCCCATGCTCAAATAAAGAGGCAACAGCATCTGGTGGTTTTCTGTACTAATGCCTCGATATACCACTTGCCGTACCCTCCAAAACGAAGACCTTTTTTACCTCTTTTATTCCTCATTTTCCCCCACTCATTTTTAAAGGCATGGGCTTGCATTGAGCTCATTTGGATGAAAGAATGACTGCCTGGATATAAATTTCATTACAATATCAAAGGGCAGGGACTAAAATTTAAGAAGAGTGAGGGCGATGCTCTCTAAGAGCTCTTCTTGAAAGCATTTTTTTTGTGGGGGTTGATTTATAGAACTCGTTGTAACCTCAATCTTACTACATGAAGACCAAATCGAGCTCCCCTAAAATTCTCCTAGAGAGCCTATAGGAGAGCTCTTAATAGCCACTTTATCCTTCAATTTCGTTCCCTGTAAGGAGTGGATATTGAAAAAGAAATACTATTACAGTAATCATCCATATGGCATTGATAACACACTTTGGTTATTTTAATTGCTTGCAATTTCTAATGTTTCTTCTTTCTTTATTCGAGGAGATCAATCTACCTGAACCCATCTATATACCATAGACTGGGAGACCCCATTATATATGTCAGAATACATAAAAAACATTTGAACAAGAGAGGCCTTTAACGGGAATCAACAAGGAACATTTTATTTGATCATTCTCTTATGTTATTGGTTAGGATATTTCCTCAAGTTCCGCGAAAGGATTTAAGGGCATGTGATATGAATGAATTGGAAGGAAGAAAGAGATGGAAAGGAGGGGGAGGATGTGAAAGTATTGAATCAAAACCAGACAAAAAAAGATATTAAGAATAGAATCCCCGACCCACCTGGGAATGCTCAATATTAGAAA
This sequence comes from Temnopleurus reevesii, assembly GCA_036244855.1. Classification (NCBI taxonomy): domain Eukaryota; kingdom Metazoa; phylum Echinodermata; class Echinoidea; order Temnopleuroida; family Temnopleuridae; genus Temnopleurus; species Temnopleurus reevesii. The sequence goes on along the minus strand of BQKZ01004425.1, from coordinate 18,564 downwards.
TAAAGAAAGAGCCAACCGACAGTAAGGCCAAGAAGAAAATAATTTGAATGCCGTCAAATGCTACTGTATGTCAGTCGGTCAGAAAAAGGTCTTTTTATATATATTTTTGTTTAATTTATGAAAAAATATATTGTTGCCAATAATATAATATGGTGCCAGAGGGTTAAAACCGCCTCCCCTCCCCTACAAGAAAAGGGAAAAAATAAAACCATTAACTTTTCATTCACTCAATCAGTTGGATAAAGATTACTTGTCAAATACAACACAAGAAAGTATTCATGGTGGAATCAGCTTAGAATAATATGGATAATGGATTATCCAGTGTTCCAAAGACAAAAATATGTATAAAAATAGAATACTCAATAAATCTGTACACAATAACATGATGTTTTCCCTTCAGCTAATATTTGACATTTTAAGAATTCTGTTGTATGATAAAGAGTAACAATGATTATAACTTACCACCAAACCATTAAGCATGAATATTGGCTATAATAGATGTATTTATAGTAATTCTGACAATAATCAAATAAATAGTTGAAAGACATTGTTTTCAAGTGAGATACAGCAAAGTGCGCGGCTCGATTTTATATTGATCGAAATGTTTTTGTGTAATCTGCAGGAACAGACCACTGGAATTTGTGTGTTGCAATTACCCAGTACATAATGAAGAGTCTGCAATCAGAGACTGCATCACTTAAGTTCGCAAGTTCCCCAGCCTTTTATAATAAAGTGTAATGGTCTCTGATTGCAGACTTTAAATTGTTCATTATGCAAATTAAAGAAAACCGAGTTACAGTGTTTGTTTTTGCAAACTAGAGTATGTGTATGCAGACTACTTAATATAGAGTTAGACTGCATGTGTGTGGCTAGTGCCTGCAATGTATAGCTGCAGTATTTAGACTGCGCTGTGAGTATCATTGACCAGAGAGGACAAATGAATGGTGGATTTTGTTTAATTTGATTGTCCTAGACTATCAAAAACCCTTTTCTACCTTTAAGTACCAATTCCTTTCCTTTTATGTACATGACTCATTACGAAGAGCAGTGGGATCATGTAGATGAAAGTGAACAGAAACATTGTGGCGTTGTGGTTAGGACTAAAGGCTTCCAGTCAGAAGGTTGAAGGTTTGAACCCCAGCCAACCTTTTTAACAAAGTCCAGGGTTCAAAACTCCTGCAAGACCATCAATACTTACATCCATGCTGTCAGAGTGGGAGATATTCTTGCTGAGTTCTCTTTGCTTCTTTCAAGATGCAATTAATTCTTCAATTAACAAGGTTCAGGGTTCAAAACCCCTGCAAGACCATCATCACTTCCCTCCATGCCCTGAGAGTTTGAGATTTTCTTGCTGTCTCCTCTTTGCTTCTTTCAAGATGCAATTTATTATTCATTACAAAAGTTCAGGGTTCAAAACCCCTGCAAGACCATCATCACTTACCTCCATGCCGTGAGAGTTTGAGATTTTCTTGCTGCCTCCTCTTTGCTTCTTTCAAGATGCAATNGCAGAAACATTGTGGCGTTGTGGTTAGGACTAAAGGCTTCCAGTCAGAAGGTTGAAGGTTTGAACCCCAGCCAACCTTTTTAACAAAGTCCAGGGTTCAAAACTCCTGCAAGACCATTAATACTTATATCCATGCTGTCAGAGTGGGAGATATTCTTGCTGTCTTCTCTTTGCTTCTTTCAAGATGCAATTTATTATTCATTACAAAGGTTCAGGAATCAAAACCCTGTGTAAGACCATCATCACTTACCTCCATGCCGTGAGAGTTTGAGATTTTCTTGCTGCCTTCTCTTTGCTTCTTTCAAGATGCAATTGATTATTCACTAACAAGGTTCAGGGTTCAAAACCCTGTGTAAGACCATCATCACTTAATATATCCATGCTGTCAGAGTGGGAGATTTTCTTGCTGAGTTCTCTTTGCTTCTTTCAACATGCATTGATTATTCATTACAAAGGTTCAGGGTTCAAAACCCTGTGTAAGACCATCACCACCTACCTACCTCCATGCCGTGAGAGTGTAAGAATTCCTTGCTGTCTCCTCTTTGCTTCTTTCAAGATGCAATTGATTGTTCACTAACAAGGTTCAGGATTCAAAACCCCTGCAAGACCATCATCACTTAATATATCCATGCTGTCAGAGTTTGAGATATTCTTGCTGTCTCCTCTTTGCTACTTTCAAGATGCATTGATTATTCATTACAAAGGTTCAGGATTCAAAACCCCTGCAAAACCATCATAACTTACCTCCATGCCGTGAGTGTAAGATTTTCTTGCTGAGTTCTCTTAGCTATTTCAAGATACAATTGATTCTTCATTTAACAAGGTTCAGGGTTCAAAACCCCTGCATGACCATCATCACTTCCCTCCATGCCGTGAGAGTTTGAGATATTCTTGCTGAGTTCTCTTAGCTATTTCAACATGCATTGATTATTCATTACAAAGGTTCAGGATTCAAAACCCCTGCAAGACCATCATAACTTACCTCCATGCCGTGAGAGTTTGAGATATTCTTGCTGAGTTCTCTTAGCTATTTCAACATGCATTGATTATTCACTAACAAGGTTCTGGGTTCAAAACCCCTGCAAGACCATCATCACTTACCTCCATGCCGTGAGAGTGTGAGATTTCCTTGCTGTCTTCTCTTTGCTTCTTTCAAGATGTCGATGATTAACGTGGCGAACTCCCTCGCACTAAACCTGGCTAGCTTTTGTCTTCCCTGTACACATAAAAATGATAATATGTGAGGATGATAAATAAATATCATCAATTTTCATTTTCTGTTTTATGTCAATTTTTTTTAAGGAATCTTTCTTCTTTTGGGCCATTTTTCTCTGAGATGCATGAATTTTTTTTGTTGTGTCTCAATGTAAGTGGAATTATACAATTAAAGATTCCTGTAAAGAGCAAAAGTTACAAAGCAATCGTTTATCCACTGCCCCAAACAAAAAACTGGTCCCCTATTTTGCAACTGGAGGAAATTACATATTTTCAACAAGTGGCACTTTAAACTAAAAAACCCAAATTTTTGGATGCCCTCCACCAAGCAATCAACCATCTAAAAACAACCTGATCTGAGCTTTTTTTTTAATTTGCTTTTTACTAAAATTGAAAAATCATAGTAACACCATATTAATGAATATGTTGAATATTGTGTGAAAGATATCTTAAGGTACTCTTTAGCTTTCCATTCCCTTCTCAGTTTTACCTTCCCCATGAATTGTGTAAATTGTGTTTGAAAAAAATTATCAACTAATAAAGAAGAAACTTTTCCAACCGACAAAAATGTGGGTTTTTTTTGTTGCAAAAATGGCATTGGATGACATCCAAACATTTTTTTTGCCCAATTTACGATCATACTCTCTCATATTCCATTTAGAATATCAACGGAGTACATCCAGAGATTCTAGTGTGATGAGGCCTCGCTGGGTTTTCTCTGGAGAGTGTAAGGACATTTTTCTTAAAGAGGAACCACAAAGGCATTATCAAGCATGGGAAGTGCAGGTTTGGCGAAAGAAATGCGAACGGAGTGCGAAAAGTGATTGGTATTGTGACGTCAAAAAAGGGAAAACATTTTGAGCAGAATGGAGAAAAATGGACAAACTAAACAACTTCCACTGAAGCCTTCAAAATGGTTATATGCACACAAAAGAAAGTATTTCCCCGATTGAGTTGGTGTATTCCTGTTTAACATTTCTCAGCAGAATAAGAGGAGTTTTCTTGTGTGCACATAATATAGCTATGCATCCACAACGCACTGCCTGAAAGGATGTAAAATTCAGTAAATAGACGTGTCAAATGAATGAAATGTTACAATAGCAACACGACTGCTGGAGTGTGGCAACTATTTTCTCAGATATAAAAGGCATAAGAAACTAGAAATTGCGCGCTCGGCGAGTTGCGCAGCCGAGCACATGTATCCCCCGAACCAACAGCATTGCACTGTTGTGGGTTTTATTACTGTCAACTGAACCAGGTTGGTGGTGTATGTTGTTATATCACTATTTCTTTACATCATGGTTACCATAGCGACCAGGTCTCTGCCCCACACTAAAATCAATAGGCTTCATCCTCTTTCCGTCATACACCTCCACCATACCAAATTTGAAAATGACTGGATAAGAACTCAGGCCTGTAGAGCATTCACAAGGTAATATTGACTATTTGTTTACATCATGGTTACCATGGCAACCAGGCCTCCGCCCAACAACAAAATTAATAGGCTTCGTCCTCTCTCCATAAGACACCTTCAGACCAAATTTAAAAATAATCGGACAAGAACTCGGACCTGTAGATCGTTCACAAGTTAATATTAACTAATTCTATTAAATCATGGTTACCATGGCAACCAGGACTCCGACCCACACCAAAATCGATAAGGTTCATCCTCTATCCACCAGACACCTTCACACCAAATTTGAAAATAATCGAACAAGTACTCGGACCTGTAGAGCGTTCACAAGGTAATATTAACTATTTCTATTAAATCATGGTTACCATAGCAACCAGGACTCCGACCCACACCAAACTCGATAGGGTTCATCCTCTACCCACCAGACACCTTCACACCAAATTCGAAAATAATCGGACAAGTACTCGGACCTGTAGAGCGTTCACAAGGTAATATTAACTATTTCTATTAAATCATGGTTACCATGGCAACCAGGACTCCGCCCCACAACAAAATCAATAGGGTTCATCCGCCATCAACTAGACACCTTCACACCAAAACTGAAAATGATCGGACAAGAACTCGGACCTGTAGAGCATTCACAAGGAAATCTCTGCGGCGTACGCGGCGCGACGAGGCCAAATCCATAGGACAGAATGTGCGAGCGTAACATTTGATTTACAAAAACAATGCACTTGCACCTTGCTTTCAAGAGCATTTGCCGTCAAAGTATTTTGGATAGGCTTTACAGGACATAAAAGTTATCCGAAGTAAATAGATAAAATAATTCAATGCATGCAGATAAAGACATTTTACCCTCTGAAATTAAGCTGGAGGGTTCCTTCTGCATACATGTATGTCCCTTCTTTGACGTCATTGCCAAAATAACACGAAATAACTCGAAATAACTCGAAAGATCCCGAAACCGAAATGCAAAAACAAGCCCTAAAATCAAGTTTTTTGGTTTACTTTATCGTATTTGATATAAAACAGTCATTTCAACATATCATTTACGTGATCATCTTTTCGCAGATGTACAATATGTTGGTATTCGTGATTTCCTTCGTGGTTCCTCTTAACCCTAACTACCTGGGCTATTTCAAGAGGTGATATTCCTGGGGGGGGGGGGGCCATAATGGCCCCCCCTTCAGATCTCCGTCGCGGATCGCACAATCGCCGTTTGCACGTGAATTTGCACGTGGATAGAGTATCATGTAAACTACATAAATGCATATTCAGATTTCTAAAAAATATTGTTATTGATTTGCTATTAATTAATTATGCTAATTTATGTATAAAATCATATTTTTGGCTCCAAATCACTATTTAGAGCTTCTTGATA
>BQKZ01004424.1:10684-20756 GCA_036244855.1 Temnopleurus reevesii | reverse complement strand
ATTCTGGTTGATGCGGGTAAGTTGTTAAACAATTTGGAAGCTGAATATAGAGGGCTGTTTGTTAAATAATTTGAACTAGGTTTCGGTAATTTTATTTGCTGGTCTGTGTTACGTAAACTATACTTATGCGATTTAAATTGAATGTGATTGCAGAGAGCAGGTGGGGCAAGATCATTTACTAATTTGAAAACAATTATGATTGAAAGCTTATCCCACCTTTCGTTTAGTTGATCAATATTAAGAATATCATATAATGAAGCTCTGTTAAAAGTGTTATTGACTTCTAATACGGAGCTCTGTTCTGTAAAACCTGTAGACGATCAAGCTGGCCCTTGTTCCCATTTCTCCAGATTATGTAACAATAATAATCGAAGATTGGTTGAATCATGGACTTATATAATTGAAGGGCTGTACTTCTGGGAATATGAAATCTGATGCGTTTTAAGGAGTAAAATGTCTGAAGAACTTTTTTTCTCACATTGTCTATTAGAGGGGTCCAAGTTAGAGAGCTGTCTAATACGACGCCTAAGTATTTACATTCCATTACCCTATGCAGTTCATTGTTGTTCATTTTCATTTTTACTTTTTCAAATAATCGTAGATTTGATTTGGAACCTAAGAGCATTAATTGACATTTACTACTATTGATCAAGAGTTCATTATTCGAGAACGATCTGGAGATCAATTTCAAATCTTTATTTATTACTAATTCTAAATCTGTTGGATCTTTGGATGCATAATAAAGACACGCATCGTCTGCGTACAACGACAGAGAGCATTTCTTTTGTACAGACGTAATCAAATCATTTAAAGTCAGTATAAAGAGGAGTGGCCCGAGGATACTTCCCTTGGGCACTCCAATTTTGATAGTACGAAAAATAGACATGTTACCATTTACTGCCGCCGCTTCCTTCCTGTTATGGAAGTAGTCGCAGAACCACTTTAATGCATTATCATTTAGTGTTGCTAAAATACTGTATAATTAGTGTTGCTAAGATACATTTTGGAATCATACGAAATGACGAAGACATCAATTACATATATCTTTTTTTTAAGTATGAACTTCAGCCCATTTGAAATGTCTAACACCCTCAGTCTTACAGCGTGGGTAATACGTTGACATAGTCATACATCTTTGTTATGATTTCCATTCTTTCTATATCCAGTTTCTATGTCAATTTCGCAGTGTTATTCAACCAAATGTCCAGCATATTTATTCAGTATTGTGTTGTAAATGCCCGAGGGTAGTAAGCAGTATATTTTCACAGATTATTCAAATGCAAAATCATCTTTGGATACGTCCGCTCGTTTATCCCCCGAGAATCTTATGTAAAGTAAATCTTTAATAACGAATACTGAGTGAATGTTTGGATTATTTAAGAATTATTGTGTACACCCCTGTGGAAGGATAAAAACGAGAACACATATAGTTGCGATTGGCTATGGTATTTATTCATAATTAATTATTTATACTTGTCCAAAATATAAGGCAAATTATTCATTTCCAAACGAACCACATTGTTAAATATTAATCGTGATAACCATATCATTGTCATCCATTCGAAGTATAGACTGATATAATAAGACATGTGAATGATTTAAATAGAAATAATAAGTGATAATAAAATAAGCTTACTCATAACGAAATGTTGATTATGTTCAACTAATGTAAATATCAATCATGAATCATATCAACTTTAAAGGTACAAATAATGCAGTCTGAGGAGCCTAGGGACCCGGCCGGGATTTAATAATGATAATAATAATGCCATGCCATAATTCATCTCATCCTCGCCTTGATCGCAATCGAACCTCGCACCGAGCTGAACATTGCTATACGAGCTTTGAGGAAACTTTTCACTTTTCGCCTGGCTCTAAACTTTGGTTTACACCTGCAAGGAGAGCTAGTCTCTTCTTCAGGCCTGACGCAAATTTAGGCTAACGAACAAGGAACACACCCAAAACACTTTCAACGCTAATCTCGGGCCGGAGATACAAAAGCGTGAAACCACACCTTTTTGCCTAACCCTGAGCGACAACTAAGGCCCTTCATGGCTATCCCCAGTTTACAAACAAGGTGTAAAATATAATTTAAAAACGGGTGGTACAAACAAAATAGGCAATCAGAACAACCCATCATCTGATCACAGACTGTTTTGTTGGCATTCACTAAAATGTATATACAACAATAATGCTAAAAGAGGATGAGGCGGCAAGATATTTGTTAAAATTCCGCCACACGAGCAGTTGCTTTTATCAAAAGCTTCTGCTCGCCGCCAAATCCTAATACGCCCGAGTACATCTTAAAATCCGAGCAAAACCATCAGTAGGTTACAATTACCCATTGTCCAACAAAACTTGCCAAGAGCAAAGCTGTTGTTGGACGTGAACCATGCTTGCAATTATTCGTGGCACATGCGTCGTACATTTGAATAGAAACATTTACAATTGAAAATAAAGCTATAGCGCTAAACTTTTAAGACCAAAAGACCGATTTTAAGACATTACCAAAATTCGATAATAATACAAAAGTACCCTTGTCCGACAAATGGATCCCGTCATTGTGATAAAGTTCAGTTTCTGTAAACCTAATCTGAGGATGCGAAACAGAGAGTCCACCGATTTTTTTTTTTGTAATCGTCCGGGCGTATTTGTTAGCCGCACGTCTTATTCGATCCGCCACGCATTGTCCGTCATCTGTGATAGAGCTATACTTAACTGGGGCAATTATATCCGACCAAACCACTGTAACATTGTTCCGAATAGATTTAAGGAAATTAAGGCAATCAGCGATTCCCGCAAGTAAATGTTTCTTTTGTAGATGTCCAATATCATTGACTCCAACATGGAGAATTATAATTAAGGGGCGATTTAGCGAACTCGGAACACCTACAAAGTTTCTGACGTCGGATAATCGTAGACCCCACCTTCCTCTCCAGATGACATGCGCGGGGAGTCCTAAGTCATCCATACTCCTTTCTTTGGCTAAAAGGGCTGCCCAGTGTACGTTGGAGTCTCCAATAATCCATACCGTGGATCGAGCAGATGAATCATCCTCCCAAGAATAGCCTGGAATCAAGACAAACAAATTGAAAGAAAAAAAATGGGGGCAGTAACTTGTTCCATTTCACAACTACACACCATCTTAACTGAATAGTTAATTTATACGTGTCATAATAGAACATAGAATAGAACATGCATTTGAAATGATAAATCTAATGACATAAACTTATTAAAATATAACAGTATCATGGCACAAATATTGAACATTACAATGTTAAAGCTTTAGATATCCAAATACTAAATATCCTCTAAATCTGATTTAATCTGACATAACCCTAGAACGCCCCCGAGACCCAGCGACCCATTTGTTGTATTTTTTTATCTGAAAACCCAGCCATAGAAGCTGATGTTGCCGCTCCTATACGAAATGAGTGGGCCGTGTATCTATGTAAAGGCAGACCCAAAAAAGAAACACATTTTCTTAACATCCCGTTTAAATCCTGGCGTGTCAATGGGTTACGTTCGAATGTTCTAAAAAAAAGGCTTCTCCTTTGTTTTGACGGACATCTAAGTACCGGACAATACATTGAACAGGGCATAATGAACCACCTTCTCGCAATGACATGACGCAGCCCCTCCCACGCTGATCTGTTTTGGAAGATCGGATTCGCACATTCAAAGTGCGGTGAGGGGGATTCCCCCGAATTTGGACATCATCTGAGTGAAGCGAAATGGAACCACCCTGAGACGTGAACTCGCCGACGCGTTAAAAGGCAAAGAAAGCCAAAAAAATGACGCAGCGTACAAATTTGTGTCAAGTGAAGTTCGACAAACCGAGGACAGTGATTTAATGAGATTTTTCAGTACAGGAATGGTAATGGGATAGCGTATGTCACTACGAGAATGGCGCCTACGACACCCTTCCATTAATCGCCTAATAGTAAATGCCTGTGTAATATCTTCCCTATTATTACTGCGCTCATGAAACGACAATGCAGACAAATATGTTGAAATCATATTAGCTGAATATTTGCGCCATGACATAAACGAAATAAAGAGAGCAATCTGCTCTATATCTGGTGGCATAGAAGTAGAATACCCATAATTTACACGAAACTCCTGAAAGGAATTCCAGGCCACTTGATAAGTAAGCATAGTGTTTTGAGCACGAGATGAGTTCAACAAGACGGTTCTCTCCCGATTAAGGTCCTCCAAAGATGGGCCGGAATCACCGTTTCCTGTTGGTCGGCGTTGGGAGCAAGACGGCGAAATCGCGACATCTGAAAACGAGACAAAGAGACGGCAATATCATTAATTCTACCCGGGACATATCTGGCCCTGAACCATAATATATTACACTTCAGACACACTACTACAAAATGACGCATGCGACGCATAATACAAAAAGGGACCTAAAGAGGAACCAGGCAATTATAGACCAATTTCTGTTCTACCAGTGCTGGGTAAAATTTTTGAAAAAATAACAAATGGTCGGCTGATAGAATTCCTAGAACTAAACAATACATTTTACTCTCATCAATATGGATGCAGGAAAAAATATAGTACAAAATTATCACTTATAAATTTGTCTAATACCATTTTGAAATCAATAGATGAAGGTAAAGCTACACTTGGGGTTTTTATTGACTTCAAAAAAGCTTTTGATACGATAGATCATAAGATTTTAATGTATAAACTTTCACACTACGGTGTTCGGGGTCTCCCATTAAAATGGTTTGAGAATTATTTAGAAGGAAGGTATCAGTATGTACAATGTGGGGAAGTAATCTCTGGAAAATTGAAAATTAAGTGTGGTGTTCCTCAGGGATCAGTTTTAGGGCCATCACTTTTGATTATTTATATCAATGACTTACCATCAGTTTCTGATTTTCTTCAAGTTTAGACTATTTGCAGACGACTCGAATTTGTTTCATACATTTAGGGAAAATCAAACAGAGATTGATGCTGATGAGATAAATGTCAATATAGAGAAAATACAAGAGTGGTGCATTGCTAATAAGCTTACTATCAACTCTTTAAAGACAAAATATATGTTGATTAGTAGCAAAAGAAAGAAAGTTAAGCTAAACGGTGAATTAAGAATAGGTGGAGATGTAATTGATAAGGTTGATGAAGCAACATTTGTAGGTATAACTATTGATAAACATTTGTCTTGGCACAATCATATTAGAACTGTTAACTCATGTATACGAAAAAGAATTGGGATTTTATTCCGCCTGCGGCATTTTGTACCAAAATATACATTGGTCTTACTGTATAAGGCTTTTATAGAGCCACATATTACCTACGGAATTGAAGTGTGGGGGAGTACATACAAGACTAGCTTGAATTGTATACTCCACAGTCAGAAAATGGCAGTTCGTGCCATTACATTTAGTCACTGGCGAGCTCATACTCGCCCATTATTTCAAGATCTGAAGATCCACAATGTCTATGATATTCATTATTTATGTGTTGCAACATTTATGTATGACTTGAATAATAACAATTTACCCCACTCTTTAATAGATTATTGCAATGTAATACAGCATAACTACTCAACGAGACAAAAGGTTGGTAGACAGGTACATTTACCAAAGTTTAGGACTACTCAAGGACAATTTTCTCTCTCTTTCTTGGGGAGTGATTTATGGAACAAATTACCACCTGACATTAAGTCGAAATCAACCAGGATCAGTTTTAGACAATCGTTAAAAGAGCATCTTCTCAATAAAGAGGTATAATGTATTATATCAATTTAAAGGTATATTGATATGCTCTTTGATTTTAATTTTATGATGAAATTCATATACATGTACGTTATTTCAAAAGTTCTTTAAACTGTTTATAAATGGGCCATGCTCGACTAGCACTTGTGCTATTTTCTGGCCCCATTTACCAGCTATAATTGTATGAGTCACAATGTAAAGATATGCATGTACTATTTCATATATTGTACATATGTGTTTTATTTGTTGGTGAATGAATTCAATTCAATTTAATTCAATTAAATACTCAGGCAGCTGGATGTTTGCTTATTAATAGCCAAAACCATAGATTGATTGTCGGACCAGAATGTAACCTTTTCCCACAAAGCTTGTCGCCAAACAAGTGAACTGCTACCACAATGGGAAAAAACTCCAAGAAAGCAATTGAATAATTAGCATCTTTAATTTCCACAGGCCACTTGGCTTGGGCCCACTGTCCATCAAAGAAGATACCAAATCCAATGCTGGCCGCTGCATCAGTGTAAAAATGTAAGCAATCATTCGCACGCCAAACACAGTCAGGGACATAACGGTACCATTAAATTGTTGTAGAAATGCATCCCATGCGGCCATATCCTCCTTTGCTCCTTTCGTAATTCTGATATGATGAGAAACGCCCGACCCGGACCAACGGCTCGGCAAACAAATTGAGGGAGCCAATTAAAGCCTGAATCTGACGTAATGTCAATTTAGATCTTGACGAAAGCTTGGAAAGTAAGTCACGCAAAGATTCCAATTTCTCCTTCGGGACTTTAACTTGCTTATGTACCGTATCAATCTCTAACCCCAAGTAAGTTATAACTTGTGTAGGGCCCCCAGTTTTCTCCAACGCCAAAGGAACGCCAAAACGATTACACATATATTCAAAACAGCTCATCAACCGTCGACACTCCGGGGGAGATGATCCTGCGAAGAAAGAAAATCGTCTAAATAGTGAATAATATGACTAGACGCAGAAAGACGCCGACAGCAATTCTCGAGAAATGTAGCAAACGGCTCAAACCTTGCACAAGACACAGAACAACCTATTGGCATACAACGATCATAATAATAATTGCCTTCAACAACATTCCTAGCAAATCAAAATCCTTTGGACAGACGGGCAACAAACGAAAAGCTGACTTGACATCAGCCTTCCCCATTAATGCAACGCTACCTACTTCAGAAATCAAGTCCACAGCATCATCAAACTTGGAGTATGAAACAGTGCACTCCTCTTGACTTATATGATCATTCACAGAGGCTCCTCGAGGTGAAGACAAATGTTGAATTAACTTAAATTCACCAGGAGTCTTTCTAGGGACAAAACCTATCGGAGAACATCGAAAATTCGGAAAAGGCCGTTGGGCAAATGGACCAGCGATCCTCCCTAATGAAATTTCCTTTTCGATTTTCTGTTTAACTACCTGTGGATGTTGATAAGCTGATTTTAGATTTCTGCAATCAATTTGCCGCCGTTCGCCCTCGAAAAACAGACCAAAACCTTCAGAAAATCCCGTAATCAGCCGTGAAGCCTCATTTTGGTTTTCATACAGACGGAGAAATGGCAGCATTGCAGTCAGCCTAACTGGAGTTGGAGCTAGGCCCGGCTTTGTTGGAATTTGGCTGGTGTCGGGAGCAGGCAAAGGACCCATGAGACGGGCTCTCGCATTTATCGCATTTGTGGGCATATCTACAGCCTTGCTCACGGGCACAGCGACCGCTGGAGTTGAAGGAGAAGCAGAGGCCGAGTTGCGATTTCGGGCGAAAGCCGCCATGGAAGGCGTCCCGCCGGGGACCAGTTGTCTGCTGCCTGTTCCTCTGAGCGCCCCACGCCTGGGTCCTGTTGCCAGAGGCACGAAAATTGGCGCGATCTTGCCGAAAACTAGTTGTGGCAATAAGGAGCCATAATTCGGCATCCACCGCAGCCTAAGAACGTTCAGGCTGACGCGCCTGGCGTATTAAAACGGAATTGGACATCATAATCATGCCAATTGTAACCGCACCCAGCAGCAGTACGCAACGTGCTCATGTACTTCAGAATTTCTCGTGCACGGAGTGGATGCCGCTCAATGTACACCGACATGTATGTGAGCATAGCACTGGTCCATTGATCACTATTCCTGATTATAGGAGATCGATTGGCAGGACGCAGTTGCAAACCAGCAGCAGAGGGCGAAAAAACTAGGGCCAATCCGTCCCCACCCATGCTACCCGGGGCAGCCATGGATGGCCTGACTAAAATGCCCAAATCAACAAACTCACCCCGCCAAATCTTTTCTTTAATAGAAACATCCAAATTCGAACCTAAATCATCACAAACACCTAAGAGAGGCTTAGGTGCATCCAAATCAGCCAACTGAGAAAAGGGAGTTGCTTCTTTAGGAAGTTGATCAGCTTCACTAATAAAAACACCACCAACAACATCATTATCATCATCATTAATATCATGCACGGCCAAAGTTGTCCACGACTCACCTGGTTCAAGCTCCTTCCTGGCACTCAACGGTTGCAGCACTGGGATAGATCCAGCTCCTATCGAACCCCAATTAAATGCTCCTCTTGTTGCTGCCGACGTCTCCACCTCCACTGTCGCATGTGCTCGTCCCGATTGACTAGAAATAGGTGCCTCAGTCGTACCAGTCTTTTTTTATTCCCGATTTTTAGCATTTCCCGTTCCAGGACGCGTCTTTCTCCTCACACCGGTGGACTTGCTGGCCTTGGGAATACTGAACTTTACAAATATTGTGCGGATCAATCTTAAGTTAGCAGATATAAGAACGGCAAATTTCCAAGTTCACCCAAATTGTAGAAAAACGGGATGAAGAATCAGAACACGAAGAAGAGTACAAACAAAATGCAAGTTCGAATTTCAAAATCGGGATATCACAGATAAACAGGTAAAGATGAATATCGACACAGTAAGTAGAGCTTGACCGAGAAGAAAAATTGAGTGTCACCACGACAAAATACCATAGCAAGAATGATTTGTTTGAATCGCAACCAAAGCCTTCTCTGAAAGTCTTCACTTTAAAGCATGTTTGTTTTCCGGATCGCGACCACTAAGGAGGGGACTTGGCAAGGGCAATTACAACCCGGCTTAACAGCGACTGTCCTATAGGGGTCTTTCAATAAACTATTTTAACTCTTCCTCCGGGCGATAAAATTAATTATTTGGAACTACCAGCGTTATAAAATTTATCACAGTGACTTTTATTTTTGTTTTGTTTCTTTGCAGATCGATTGCTTTTCATATCGAGCATTAAATACCACATATATTTCTTCGAACCTTGTATCGACTGCTAGTGTTTTGCTTGTAGCTGTTGAACAACTCATAGTCTTCAAGTTTGATCCGTTTGGCACCCGTAACATGCTCACTAAATCTCGTCGCATCGTCATCTGTCTCATCACCTGGATGATAATGACGGGGATAGCAATGTCCATGTCGTTGACTGGCCAAGGGCATGGGCATGAAGATGAGCTGGTGCGTGTTTGCATAAGTAACATCTTCATCATCCTGACCTGTTGCTGTTACATCATAGTATACAGAAAAATATCCCAGACACCCTTTGCAACAAACAATCAGCTTGAAGAACGAAGACAAAGGAACAAACGCGTGTTAGAAACCTATGCTCTCATTTTGGGAACATCATTGATCCTCTTTACTATTCCATCACTGATAAGGTATTTCATGTGGTATCATCTTACTCGTGATGCTTTCTCTGCTTGTGATAACCTTACCTGCTGGACAGTGCTGCTTCTTGACACGATAGCAAATACTCTAATCTATTGGTGGCGCCAGAGAGAATTCCACGCCATCTTCAGGTGTTAACGGGTCACGTTATATTGTCTTCTAAAAATCGAAATAAAAACTAATCCTGTTTATATTTGTTATCCTGGTCCATAGGGAAGGTCAATTAGATATCATTCTGATTGTACATAATCCGTAGTAGGAATAAGGAACATACTATAGTCTTGCTTTGTCTATATGCAATGTTTTTTCCGATATTATGCATTATGATATTTGTACATTTTCCTGGCTTTTCTTTTACCAGTGTTTACATCCAGTGATTCAAAACAGAACAGAAATATCATGTTATGCGCGTTGGTTTCCTTTCTGTCAGTTGACTTGCTTGTTTGGTTATACGTGTCATTATTTCAATCTCCTCACAATACCTGTATACCATTTTGTAACTTATAAATGATCGCGGTGAAAATGTCCAATATCATAACAACACATGTTGACTTACGAAATTTTAAGTTCGTTGAGCTGGTTTGTTGGTATTCAAATACTGGGGGCACATGTAAAAAGAATGCTAATA
>BQKZ01004423.1:0-90092 GCA_036244855.1 Temnopleurus reevesii | reverse complement strand
CTTGTTTTACCTTGATCAATGTACATTTATTTGTTTTGTAAACTGTGGTAGAGTACACAATGATAATATCCATTGACATGATGTTTTGAATATTATCTTTTTTTATTGTCAAAGGATGGGATACAAATATATAGGTTTCCCGCAGCATACCTTCATCAGAATTGCTGAATGCTGCACAAAATTACCTGTAGTAAATTTTGCTGTAAAACTTAATTTCAGAGTTTTAGATAGTGTCTACTTAAAAGTTTGAGATTTCCATTGGGGCATGACCGTTGAAATTCATTATTCTGTCTGCCCTTGTTCCGTCACTCTCATACTTTCCTTTCTATAACCCTTTTCGACTTTCATACCTCCCCCTTGCATTTTTCTTGCACAAATATGCACAAAACCATTAAAAAACACAACATTTTAACATATAAATCCAAACACACGCACATCCACACTACACCTTTTGTCCTGATTTATGCTTTCTTGTTCCTCTAAGGGGGTGTTGTTCAAAAGTTGCAATTGATCGCAAGTTGCAGTTGATCGGAACGCGTCTATCAAAATCATTGTTTCATGCGCGTCTTGTTAAATGCGCATACCGTGCACGAATGAAAATGCGCGTTATAATTTGCAAAGTTGCAGTTGACTTGCAGTTGATTTTGAGCAACACCCCCTTAATCATGCACTATCATGAGTTTTTTAAGTGATTAATATTCATTCTCATGCCGTATCAATCTCTTTTTCTGTAATTTGGTATTATTTAATCCAAATAAAAGCCAATCTGATTCAATACATTCAAAGATATATCTCCGCTACATTATAGTGAAACCTTTTCCTCTTGTATCTTCTACCTTCTTTTACTGAAGTCACAATGAAGGATACCCCCAGACCAACACCAGATGGTTCACAAAATAGTTTGCTGATCCACCTGTTGGATTGATACTGGTCTTGCCATTGTGACTGAAGTCAAACTTGATTGTAATTATATTGAGCAAAAGTCCAAGGCTTAGCTTTCTCCTAAGTGTCATCTTCCATTAGCTTCTATACCGCTAGAGAAGAAAACACTAGAATCAGTTTCTTGGCGCTTTCCTTGAAGTTCAGATGATTTTTTTCCTTCCTGTACAGTGCCTATAATACCAGGAATGGATCCTAGATCCACGATAAAGTAGTACATGTGCAGAGCAGGATTTATTCTTCGTATACCAGTTATTACTATAAATTATAAACTACTATTACCACAGTGTGATTACTGGACTTCATCCGTTGTTCTTAACTTGAATGATGATAACAGGTAGCAGAGAATTCTTAGTTGCAGTGTACATTAGGTTGGTTGATGCGTCTCTAGGATTGATTCTGATCTTGCAAAGTGTGACTGCAGCCAAACTTCATTGTAATTCTATTGAGCAAAAGGACAAGGGCCAGCGTTTCCTACTTCATGTCATCCTCCATTAGATCTCATTCCTCATACTTCTTGCCCTAAAAATAGCAAACCAGAGGATCCGTTTCATAGCGCATCCTTGAAGTTTAGATGGTTTTTACGTCCTCTATGTTGTCTATAATACCCAGGGATGGAAGGTGTCTATGTACAATACAATTCAATTTTTTTTTTACTTATCTGCTTTCCATTTAAAATTCAGGATAATTTGATCACAGTGGGATCACTGGACTATATGTATTATTCTGAGCCTTTATAATGATGACAGGTAGCAAAAAAATCTGATTTGCATTGTACAGTAGGTTGGGTGATCCATGTGTTCAATCAATGCTGATTGCTAATGTGACTGCAGCCAAACTTCATTGTAATTCTATTGAGCAAAAGGCTAAGGGCTCCTCTTTCCTACATGTCAGCCTGTATTAGCTTCCATTCCTCATACCTCCTGCTTCAAAGAAGAAAAAAGAAAACCAAAAATCCATTTCATACCACTTTCCTTGAAGTTTAGATGATTTTTCCTTCCTGTACAGTGTCTATAATCCCAGGGATGGATCCAAGCTTCACTTTACCTTAGCACATATACAGTGCAAGATGGAATTCTTTGTATACCTGTGATTACTATCAAATTCAGGGCAATATGATTGACCACATCTATTGTTTTGAGCTTTTATGTCGACAGGTTGCAAATAGTTCTGATTTGCATTGTACAGTAGGTTGGGTGATCCATGTGTTGAAACGATATTGATCTTGTCGTTGTGACTGCAGCCAAACTTCATTGTAATTCTATTGAGCAAAAGGCCAAGGGCCTTCTTCTCCTACATGTCAGCACATATTAGCTTCCATTCCTCATACCTCGTGCTTCAAAGAATAAAAACCCTGGGATCGGTTTCTTGGCGCTTTCCTTGAAGTTTAGATGATTTTTCCTTCCTGTACGGTGTCCATAATACCAGGGATGGATCCAAGTTTTGCGTTAAAGGAGTAGGCATGCCAGAGGCAGAACATTTATGAAGCAACAACATTCGACTTGATAATCTAGTTTGGGACAAATTGTAGATCTTCTCAGCTGTTGGAGGGGGAGGGTTGTACAGCATTTTTTATGGGTGCAGCCCCCCTCCCCTTGATACACAATCACACACCAGTGAGAAAATCTATAAAGAAATAGAATTGGAGTGGTATGATTTTGGGGGCGTGGCTATCCTTGTCAGTTGTCTACTGATGGACACTGTACTAGTTAAGAAGACAAAGATGCTCCTAATAACAAAATTTGTGAAACGATATAGTTCTAATTGATCAGATTATAGGAGCAATTTTGTAGGGTTTTCTGGGTGTATTAGGTTTTGTATCAATCTTAAAGGTAGAACATTTATTATTGAACAAGAAAAAAATGTTTCTGTGGGAAGGAGAGTAGGTAGAAATCTTTAAGTTGTTTCAAGCAAAATCCCAAATGATGGTTGCTTTAGTTTACCAATGCCCTGGCTGTTATGAAGTGTTGGAATTAATCGAAACCTGAAAATCCACTGGTCAATTTTTGCTTGGCGATTGACATCAGTTGCAATTTCTTTCTAATCACTCACAGATCTGGTATGTTCAAAGTATTCTTGCTTTTATTAATCTTTTGATAATCTAGAATCTTAGAATTTCATATAGCTCCATATTCTGCTTCCAGATTCATTTTAGTTTAGACCTTTCTTTTTAGTCTACATTTTTAATGCTATGCCAGGCAAACATTGGTCGTATTTATGTATTATCCTATTACCTCATCAGGTCCAAGAAAGTATTGACTAAAGTTCTTTTATCACACAAAATCTGATCATTTTGATCTAATTTACATATATTAGATTCATCTGATTGTGACTTGTGATTGGATTATAATTAGGCATATGAGAGTTATTAGAAATTACATATTACAGGTGATTTTAGAGCATGTTATATCATTTAGTAATGGCTATTTTAGGAAAAAAATAACTTGTGCCTTTTACTCATCCATGGTCAGGGCCAATCCGGACATTGATTGGTTAGATGGTAGATGACTAAGAAAATCGGTAATTATACTGAATTTATCTAGATTTGTGATCTAGGCTAGGGCTTTTTACTCAGCCAATTGGAATATTGGCTTCACTCACCTATAAGCCGTATTACATAGTTTGTATTACAAAGCTTACCGTATGCCTTACCACTGGCTTATAATATGATTGTAGAAAAAGTCTAGTAGTATTTCTGAGGAGCATTCAAATAGAGAGAAAATGTCTGATCGAGGTTCTGGGTATTCAGATTAATGATAAAAGCAAGAATACAAGCTTTCTTGGAGTCGCAAGAAAGTCAGAACAGTCAGAGCAGCCTTAACATTTTCTACCAAACTGATTTGCCCCTTGTATATGGTATAAACTTGATTAACACGATGAAATCATATGCTCATTTCACTTGAATTTTTAGAACAATACAGGGCCCCTTGGTCGAGCAATTTTTTATAAATTGGAAGGGCCACCCTGTTGAAATAAGACAAATAAAAAAAAGAAAGAATTAGATGAATTGTATTTGACAAAATTCCAATATCAAATGCTAATGTGATTTATTTCCCATATCGGATCATAAACTGGTCATAAATTAAATGGATTAAGGTAAAAAAAAAAGTAACATATGTGAGGTTATGATTTGTTGTGTCATACTCATAAATGAAACAATCAAATTTGGTTCTCAACAGTAGTCCTTCAGAAAAGCTTTAAAATACATCACAAAAAGTAAGAAAGATTTCATGTTAATGTATTCTAACAGTTTTTACAAAGTGACAGTAATGAGGAGAATCCTACAAAACTTTCAATTTGTGAATACTGTAACAAAAGATTTATTTGGGATCTCCACTTGCAAGTGAGTCAGTAAAGTGATATGATGGTCAAAATTGCATATAATTTCAAGGGATTTAGCAACTGTTGTCATAAATTTATGATTGTTATGATCACTTGTCATTTCCTCTGATATGCTGTGTAGTCATCAACCTTTAGGCCTACTTTTTATCACAATTTTGTCACTTTTTGACAGACATAAATCAATGCTTGGACGTGACACAACAGGAAGAGCATCTACATGAAACGAAAAGCAAGGTTTTAATAAAAACGATCAAAATTATCTGTCATGAAAAGGAAGCCAAGTTGGTAGGGGTACAAGAGGGGGGGTGGGAGAAGGGCTGTGGGAGGGACAGGAATAGGAAGAAGGATCGAGGTATGAAGAGTGCAACATTTTAGCTTCTGCTCCTCCAGTGACTGCGCCCATCAAGATACATTGATAATTTTAACTAATTTGAGAAGAATATATATACCTCTCCATTATACCTTCTTGAGAAGAAAATTTAAAGATCCCCCACTAATTCCACAGGTGCTTCCACAGGTGCTTCTACATCGTACCATAACCAATTATTATCTTTAATATATAAACATTACATTCCTCTTCTCGCAAGTAGTTGTAGGTAAATAATTTTAGTGCTTACTATTCATGTTTTGAGGTACCTGGAACTCTTTTATTTTGTAGATTTGTATTAGTATGGTATTTGAGACACATAGCGAATAGGCATAAAATTCTGAAATTAAACATTATGCCACTCCAAATCCTGTAATCATACATGTGTATGTTTTTCATTTTCTGTAGAAAATATCATTACTTATCCCTTTAAATTGTTGATTTGTAGATTTGCTTCTCTGTCAAAGTATGAAAGTGACATTTTGAGGAAGGAAAAAGGTTATATTAAGCTCTAATTTACCCCCAACTAGCCATTTCCTGTTCGTTAAATCAACCACCTGTGGCTTTCTTGTGTCATTTGTTTCCTTCTAGTAAAGCTGAATGTTGAAAGGATTTAAAAGACATTTGCACACTTCACACATTTAGAATAATGTATAAGCCAATATTTTGGCGTACAGATATTTTTGTGATTTCTGACCAATTTGACACATTGGCGTGTTGTTATTTTCACGTTTTTTAAAGTGTTTGTACACAAATGAATGTGCATCATAGAGAGTGGAAATTTTCGCAAGGCCATGACCGCGAAATTAGCGAAAATAAAACCACCACGAACATTTCAGCTTATACAGTACATGCATGCACACAAACATGTACAAACACACAGTGACACACAAACGTAATCGAACTTTGACATATGAGTAGTTTTGTGTAGTTGTGAAGTTATTATGATTGAAAGCATGAGGCTGATTTTATTTTTTATCATCTTTTTAAACTATGTTCAATCAAAAACATGCTTGTCCAGTTCAAGCCTTAAAGGGGTGATTGCTTTACAAGATACCCTGCTGCAAAAAAGGCATGGCAATGATCATACAATATAACACAAGCAATACATATATACTCTGTTCACATTAAATTTTTAATGGATTTTCCTCATGATGTTGTGAATTATAAGTGATTTTTGCATCCTAACAATAGAGGAATAAAATGAGCCATCGGTTTTTAATATCCGCAATTATTTGATATCATTATAAGATGTTGACACATTATTTCTTGAAAATAGCAATATAACTGTATATGTAATTATTATAACTAGAAGGGTACTTTTAAACTCCAATTATTTTTTACCATCTATAGAAGATGTGGACATACTACTCCGGGAAACAGTATATTTACAAGAAATATATTGCTTTTTGCATCCTATATTAAGTGAGGTTTCAGTGTGATAGATCTTTGCAACAAGCATTATATTTCTAGATAAATGCAATTTGAAGCTGGTTCCGTAATCTATATAAGACAACTTTAATAGACTATTAGAATTTGAATTTGCGATTTGAATACTTTTTTTTATTTGAAACAAGTAAACAGTTTGCAAGAGAGTTACTGAAGAGTTATAATGCCAGCTTATTCAAAAGTGAACCTCTCGATGCCACAAGAGGACGTGTGTGATATTGTACTTGCTAGATGCCATTTGTATTGAGGAGAATAGCAATGGAAGTAACTGTTAATCAAATAAGATTTGCGGAATGGTCAATTGGAGTTATACACTGGTGGTTCTGGCATGACAAAATCCTTTTATCATCACTATTCTGAATCTAATTCTTCAAAATAAGAAACAAATTCTTTTAGAACCCTGTGGTTGCAAAAAAGGCACACTTGCAATTGTAAGAGATTAAGAATACAGTTAATACTTTCTAGCACTGTCCCTTTGGATTGTTGAATATTGAATAATATTATTCAATCTTTTTAGACAATACCCCAAATCCAGGGGTCCTGCATCATGCACATGTCTATCTGGTATGACTCAAGATTTTCTCTTTTTTATTTGTAGCCTCACTCACATACTTGCATGAAAAAGTCAAACGTCAAAGTAAATCATTTATTTCAAATTCTCTGCACGAACAAATATATGGAAAACTTTGATGCTAACATGGATGTTTGTAGAAAGCAAGCTAAACATTTTCTGTGTTAGCCAAACGTTTCCCCTACATTTTTCTTCATAAAGAGTCCGGAATAATAAATTAGATTTACTTTGAGCAAAAGTGTGACTTAGCTTTCAGTGGGGTAGGGCCAAAAAAGTACAATTGGCAGGAAATGGAGCTCATGAGAAGTGTAGAATTTGTCACCTTTTGGGTGCATTCACACAGAGATGAATTTATTTTAAGTTTATTCAAACATTTTATCCTTGGGTCGGGTGATAAAAATACTACCCACCAGCCTTGTGTGTGCTCTTCAAATATTAATGTGAAATATAGGCTGCTGCAAAACAAGAAACTTTTGTCAACAATTATTTAACTTTTACAAATTTCAAGGAGCCAGCATATCTTGCTTTGTACACCATTTGCTACAATAACAAGAATGTTGATCTTTCAAGGAGCTACAAAAATGTATACATAATTGTATTAAGAAATACTAAAATTTAATCAAAATAATTATAAATTCAATTCTAAACAAGTAGGCCTAACCATACGATTTCTACCTCTAAAATTTCAGCAAATTTTCAGATTAGCAGATTTTAGCAGACAGAACAAGATAACCACTCAAATTTAGTTTTAAAAAAAAATGAATTATAAATTCAATTCTAAACAAAGAACCAGGAAATTTCTACTTCGAAAATTCAGCTGAATTTTTTCTCTTTATAAACTGTGTCTAAACAGTTGTAACCCTCTTACAAATGTATGGTCACGAAAAATTGAATAATCATTCAATTTCCAAATGAATTCAAAATTCAAATCTACATCTGACAATTTATACTAAATTTAATCCTTTACCAAGTTGTGAGTTATTTCTTGTCAGAAATATTAGCTCGCATTTTGCAAACTGGAAAGCCATTCATTTGTCAAAAAGCTGTAAAAACATATCTTTGTGTGAACTTGGGTGTATTTCCTATTACTTGTCACCCCAAACAACCATCGATGAAGAAATAACAATAAAACCATGCTTTCTCACATAACAAATTGGCCCACTGGGTTTCAACCATAAAACTTTTTATCTTTCTTCCCCTGTTCATAAAGATTGTTCCCTTGTTCCCTGATTCATAAAACTTATTCCATTGATAATGGATAATGATTCATATTAGGAGGCATTAGGGAACAATATTTTGGGCGAGTCATTTGTACCTACGTGTATTCTTAATATAAAATTGTCCAGATACTTGAGAGGTACAGGACCTCGTAGGAGGTCACTTTTGGAGGGAAATAATTTTATTGTTGTAGCGTGAGGTTGGGGTACTTTGATATATCCTGTGGTTTGTTACCCAGATTTATTGGCCAGAATAAAATCATATTGTTATGGATATTTCTTGCATTGTATAGAGTAGCAGATATCATTTAGGATTCAATTTTTCTACATAATCTAGATCTCTATACATGTCATGGCAATTATCGTTGTTCATTTGTAATATATTATCAGCATTTTTACGAATTAACCTATAACTACGGGGACACGCTTGAACACGTAGCAACCCTGACATAGCGTCAGATACAATGACATACCACTTAAATTCATGTTATTTTGATAGCATTTATTCAATCGAATTGCAACGACTGGTTCGTGCAGCCACCCCTCGCTAGTAGGCCGGTTCGTAAAAACGATATACATTGTCAAACTCAAACAAATGCGGATAGGTATGAAAGATGGCATTTTCGCAAATCTTGTTTTGTTTCAGTTTCATGTCTATTTTCGGGTCCCTTGTATTAAAAGTTGAGTAGAAAGACAGGACCCCTGCTCTACATTGAAAATCCTTATAATGAATCTCACTCCTTCCAGTCAGGGTAAAGTAAGTGAATTGTATTTCAAAATCCCTCATATCACATAAAGTCAGGAAATTTGACACTACATTTATTTGGTAATTTGGGATATTTTTGAAATATTAAATTGCATCGATGAATTTTAATATAATGTAATTTTTAAAAAAAAGAATTATCAGGTAAAAATTGGGGAATTTCTTGTTCTCAAATAGTTAAGTAATACAATACTTTTCCTAGTCCCCCACTTTGAAAATGCTCTTTGTTTTAGCACATGACTGTTCTTGAGGTCAAAGGTGAAAAGTATTCAATAAACAGAAATATGATGAACATTTCAAGTGTTTTTCTTCTCCAAAATTGGTCATAAATTTCCTCGAAATGTGCTGTATTCAGGATGTGTTCCTGTGTGATATGATCACTTGACATGCTTTATTGACTCATGAATTATGGGGTCAAAGGTCAAAGTTCAGGTGAGGAGAAGAGCTATGTTTCTTGATCAAGATAGACTTGATCATCAGACACAATATTCAGTGAGAGAATGAGTGTTTTTTTTCAAAATATAATCACAGCTTTTTCACAAATCTTCTGCACAAACTGACAAAGGTTGAAGAATTTGGACCACATATTTGTAATAAGTTCATTTCAATTGGCATGGTATGAAATTGAAAATTACAAATTTAATATATATGATTATAATCAATAGGTTTATTACATCACTACATGAAATGTGATTTGATGTAGTGTGAATTGATGTCTCGGTATTTCACTGTGAAAAGAAACATTTATCAATCTCCAGAACTGTCAAATTTGTGATTAAAAACATACAAAATATCCTTTCTAAACTCATACATCCAACCCTCACTATATCCAGGCTGCAGAGATTATACACTGACCCCATATTATAGGGGTCAATTTGAATAAATATTGAAAAGTGGGCAATGGTTTTGTGCTTTGTCTCTAAATAATTGTTCCAATTTGAGGTCAATTTTAGGAATTAAGGGGGTCATATTTCTTAATCCAGCCGCTCTAGGGTCAGTGCCCCTATTGTGTGGATTTTCTGACAAATTGCTGGAAATCTGTTTTAACATATTGACTACTGGAACTGGGAAGTCTGTGCAAAGTCTATTGGAATTAGATAATTCGGTAGTCATTGTGTTAACCCTTCAGTTACATGAAATAATAATTCTGACCCTGCTTAGTACAAATGCTATATTATGACTTTCCATGAGGCTCAATTTTTGTTATCCTTTACCAACAGAACATATGAAAGTGGCCTGAAAGGACTACTTTTTCTTTTTACTTTTCATTTCAAGACTGCACTGAAATCANAGGTATCAAAAGGTTTCAAACATGTCGTTTATGATGATGCAGCCTTTGGAGTGGCAATTTATTCCGAGACGATTGGGTGCTTGAGCGAGGTTTTTCCGAAAGTGATTTTCTAGCTCTCATCTCTCGCATGGGAAATTGTAATGGAAATGCGGAGGCGGATTGGAAGTCATCTTTATCTCCATCCTCGTCAATTTATCGGTGGTGGAATTGGTATCTGAAGACGACTGGCTATTTCTTCATGGGTGATTGTATGCCGATTGCCTGAGAGCTGTGTATACTTTTGCCAAGGGTACTCTATTGAATGTGGGATGATACAGATGCGTTGTATCCACCAACTGTAAGCATGTAACATGATATAAACTATTTCAGAAAAATTAAGTCAAACGCAGACAATACTAGTATATCCGTACGCCGTGCATCCAACTGTGCCGACACAACAATGACAAGCCGGTCCCGATTTCAATGGCATTACAAAGGAGCATTGAATTTGCATTCGTCTTAATTTTTCAGAAATACCTTATAGCGTGTTATGTGAATGTTGGATTTCTGCAGCATCATGTGAAGCCAGAAGGGCATAGTTCCTGCCACAAAGCACTTGAGCTAACTAATGCCTTTCTTGCTGCAAAGTGGAAAAAATGCCCCGGGCGGTGTATCACCAAGTTACGAAAGACTTTAAGAATGACTTTAAGAACAACTGGTATCCGTTTCTTGTGCATAATCGTTGGTAATGTTACACATATTCAGTGCAAGAACTGATACCAGTCGTTCTTAAAGTCTTTCTTATCTTGGTGAAACACCACCCGGGTCTGATGAACAAGAATTCTGCGGCTGAATGCTAATCTAAACCGCCATGCACTGACGAAAGGTTGCCAAGGGAAGAGAAACTTGATTGAACTTGAGCTCTGATCAATCACCAGTACTTTACAGGTCTTTAAAAGCTAAAAGACTTATGGGGTGTTGCTCAGAATCAACAGCAAATCAACTGCAACTTTGCAAATTGTAACACGTATTTTCATTCGCGCACGGTATACCCATTTAACAAGACGCGCATCAAACAATGATTTTGATTGGCGCGTTCCGATCAACTGCAACTTACGATCAATTGCAAGTTTTGAGCAACACCCCCTTAGAATAATATATCTAACACCTTTTTGCATCTCATTGAATATAAAGGTGTTTACAATGATATTTTTAATATAGTCAAATGCATCTTTTGGCAATTGATGCTCAATCGACTTCTCATGTGTTTCTAACTATCTCCATTGTTAGCATGTGAGTGCTAGATATTTGCAGTATCAGCTTGTTATAGTCAGAAGGGCATAAATATTGCTACGAGGTTCTTGAGCTAACTCATGCCTTTCTTGCAGCAAAGTGGAATATATATCCCAGGTATGATGAACTAGAATTATGCGACTGAATGCTAATCTAAACCGCCATGAAATGCACTGGCAAAAGGTTGCCAAGTGGAGAGAAACTTTATTGAACTCCAGTTCTGATGGATCACCAGTACTTTAAAGGTCTTTAAAAGCTAAAAGACTTGAGAATTGAATATTTAACACCCTTTTGCACCTCATTGAATATAAAGGTGTTACAATGATATTTTTAATATAGTCAAATGCATTTTGGCACTTGATGCTCAATTGACTTCTCACGTGCTTCTTACTGCCTCCACTGTTAGCATGTGAGTGCTAGATATTTTCAGTATCAGTTTGTTAGAGTCAGAAGGGCATAACTCTTGCTTCTAGGCTCTTGAGCTTAATAATGCCTTTCTTGCTGCAATGTGAAATATTTATCCCAGGTATGATGAACTAAAAGTCTGCGGCTGAATGCTAATCTAAACCGCCATGAAATGCACTGACGAAAGGTTGCTAAGGAGACAGAAACTTGATTGAACTCGAGTTCTGTCTTCAAAAGCTAATAGAATAATATGGCTAACACCCTTTTGCAACTCATTCAATATAAAGGTGTTACAATGATATTTTTAATATAGTCAAATGCATTTTTGGCAGTTGATGCTCAAAATTTTGACTTCTCACATGTTTCTTACTGCCTCCACTGTTAGCATGTGAGTGCTAGATATTTGCAGAATCAGCTTGTTAGAGTCAGAAGGGCATAACTCTAGTTGAGAGTCTCATGAGCTATAAATTCATGCCTTTCTTGCTGCAAGATGGAAAATAAATCCCAGGTATGATGAACTAGAATTATGCGACTGAATGCTAATCTAAACCGCCATGAAATGCACTGACGAAAGGTTGCCAAGGAGAGAGAAACTTTACTGAACTCGAGTGCCCATCAGTCACCTGTAATTCAACCAGGGTTCTCCCCTACTTGGTTTGTTCCAAGTCTTTAGTACATATAGCCTCCAACCAATCGTTCCAATTTCTGCTTCAGCACCATTGTGGTACCCATTTGGTCTACATTTCGTCACTGATTTTGCACAAAATAAATGCTATTGATATAACATGAATATAAGTGGTATGCCATTGTACTTGACGCTATGTCGGAGTTTGTAAGTGTTCAAGCACCGGCCCCGTAGTTATAGGCCGGTTCTTAAAAACGCTGATGATTTATCTGGTCTAATTTCCATGTCATCAATTGGTCAATTCCCAAGCTGATTGCAAATCGGTTAATCTATTGGACAGAATTTAACTTCATCCATCTTTTGTTGAATTATCAGTTAATCTTATTTGGCTGTCAATTTTTTTTCACATTTCTTCTTTTATCTCCAGTGTATCTTATTTTGAACTTGCTTTTTTGTTGTTCATAAGTGTTTAATATCATATGATGTTATGATAGCATTATGATACTACAAGAAATTTATTCAAAACATTTTTTACAAAAAAAAAACAGAATAAATGCTTGCCTTTCTGAACTTTCCAAGGTCAGACACTTCACTTTTCTATGTATTAGGGTTCTCTATTTGAGAAGTGATTGGAGACCAGGTAAAGTTCTACCCCCTACCAGGGTAGCGGACTAACGACCTTGTCGACCTTGGTAATATAGGACACCACCAGAGGTGCTTCCGTTGCCCCCTTTTTCCATTTCACTCCTGACACCCAACGCCTGTCACACATTTGCAGCAAAAAACTATGGTGTTGATTCATAACCAATATTTTGAAACATTAGAAAATGAATAACCCAACATCAGTGATAAAGCTAAGATTGACTCTATAACATGAATATGCTATACAGGTTATATATTATGCATGTATATTTTATAACTTTGATTTTTACTTGATTTTTGTTCCTTGAAATGCCATGTGCGCTGGTGTACACCAGCGATATAAATCGCATTTATTATTAAGCATTGTATAAAGTTGATTTTGATTTGATTTATTTGTCAACTGCTAGTTACATGACAAATAAATCAAATCAAAATCAACTTTATACAATGCTTAATAATAAATGCGGTTTATATCGCTGGTGTACACCAGCGCACATGGAATTTCAAGGAACAAATATTCCTGTCAGGTACCCATTCCCCCCTACTGGTTTGAGTGCAGCATAATATGGATGAATTTCTTGCTGAATGAAATTAACGCCATGAGTGGGAATCAAACCTATGACCCATTAAAATCGGTTCAATTTTCTTTGAGCTCATCTTGGGAGGATAATTGCATGCCACCAAGTTTTTGCTTCAAATTTATGTAAATCTTCTGGTGTTGCTAATGCCAATAAAGAAATGGCGTAAAACCAGGGTTTTTGTAGTTTATGCAAAAGTTTGACAGGGGCATTTAAAATTGGTGATCTGGCATCACTCATTCCCCTCTCCACCATCCCCACCTCAGAGAGAATGGGGGCAATTTGATCTCGGCTGGCCCGGCAGTGACGAACCCTTTCCCTTGGTGCTCGTTCAACTTTGGGTGATGCTAACCGTCAAATTCTGGGGTCAGACTGTAGACATAACACACGGTTTGTTGTGTTGCCCGCTTTACAGGCTCTATGCGTCTTCAAAATTGGACTAAATTTCAGAACGCTGGGAGATAACCGCGCTGTGAATGAACTTGTAGAGTATCTCTGCGGTAATGGCAAACTAGCCATGTTCTCTTGACGGAAGAGCCAAGAATATTGTCTTTGAAAGAGTTTGATATTGATCCAGCTTTCCTACTTTTTATCTTACTTTTGATATTAGCATTGATCTTGTGTGATACATCTCTGATAAAGTATTTGGGATTGCTTTGGAGCAACTTATTGGAACTTTGGAGTGAATTCGTAATTGCATCAGTGTGATAATGGTAAACTTTTTATTTCATCTCAACCATATAGCCAGGAATATCATGTTGTACAGAGTTTGATGGAGAACTAGATTGATGGATAATTGGTGAATGATCTTAGTATTGATCTCCACTGACCTATGCGTGATTTGCTTTGGAACAAAGTATTGGAGCTTTGGAATTACATATTGCCCCACCCACCACTTGATATTTCGCTTATACTCTTCAAGTTGAATTGAGAATCAAATACCATATAACTTGCAGTCTCCTTTTGTTTGTCTCAATATCGGTCATTTTGGACTCACTAGAAAAAGAGGATTACTACAATATTGCATGATCACCAAAATTTATTCTATAATTCTGTCAGATATATCCTCACTCTCAGACGTCTTCCAGAAGTTGTAATTAACATTGCAGACGGAAACATCAAGAAACTCTTCATCATCAGCCTGTGAATAGCCATTTTGAACAAACATGTTGGACCATTACATTTTCCTTGCATGATTATGTGTCTTTAGACTCCAACAACATTTTGTGACTACTCCAATTGTGAATAAAATAAACTGGAACAAGACATTTTCCTTGCATGATTATACTTCTCCAGACTTTGAAATATTTTGTGACTACTCCTATGTGATGACAAGGAGATATGATATCAGCATGCCTATAATTTCTCCTTGGTGATAAAATAACATCAGGATATGATTTATACCAGTTTATTGGATGGAATAGTAGCTGAAGGATCTAAGGAAATAACCACTAGCAGGATGGAGGGTAAGTCAATTTTCATTCAAATTCTTCACGAAAGAAAAAAAACACAATATAAACTATTTCCGTACATAAAGTGGGTCTTGGACAATAGATCCGTGTGCCGTGTATTGAACTTTGCAGACACAACAATCACAACCTGCTTCTGATTCCAATCAGTGTAGTAAAATCACGCTTTTCCGTAACAACGATAAACCGTAATCTCAGACCACTATTACGTAACTCAGTGCTCCGCGGAGATACGCATGAGTGATTCTCCCAGTCTCATTCTAGTCGTTCGCCCAAATGTCACACAGCTGCATGCATGCATGCGAACGGCCCAATTTTCCCTTTCGGACAAAACGACTGGCGAGTTCATTGTCAGCCATTTCTTGAAGTGAAACAATTTGTTTAAACATTTATGACTGGAAAACGCCACGGGGAAATCTAAATCGGCACGGTTCATCTGAAAGCTCGATCGCCAAACTTCCTAGGTATCGCACTCACAGACCCTCCCAACGCTGTGCGGGGAATCCCTGGGTGGTTAAAATCGGGGGAAGCTTTTGGTATTGTTCCTTGGTTTTCAAATTGTAATTGGATTTACTTCCATATTTCGCTCAGCGTGATTCAGCGGACAGCGCTCAAGGAGTGATCGATCAACGAAATTTGTCACGGTTTTGCGTTATTACGGAAAAGCGTGATTTTACTACACTGCCAATAGCTTTACAACAAGCCTTGAATTGGTATTCCACTTTTTATTCATTTTTATTTGTTTTTCATTTAAACAAACTTTACATAGATTAATGTGGTTGCAATTGAATGTGAAACATCTTCATAAAAGTGAATATTGGAATTGATCANGTTTCCATCAACTCCTCCTCGGCGGATCCAGGGTTTATCTATCAATTGGGGCGGTGATAGCTTGCCAAGCAATTGCAAACCAAAAAATGGCTCTTCTTTACTTCCAAATGGGTGTTGGGGAGAAGCACAGGGTTCATGCGCAAAAGCATGAGCTAAAACCTGAATAAGGTTATTGTCATATTTCTTTTAAAATGACACCTTTCACAATCTATTGATAAATTTTGGTGAAGTTATGTTTAAAAGAAAAACCTCCCCCCAACCCCCCCCCCCACACCTATTTTTGTTCTTTCTGTTGTTAATGCTCTTTGATTGTCAATATCCCAGTTTGTTTAAAACAGAAATATCAGTTCTTTCAAATGTACTTTTCATATGTATCAAACCATTGAGACCCATTCTAAAGGGGCCGTGATCCTTTATATGCTGCCAAATGGGGGCGATGACACTTTCAGCCCCCCCCCCCCGATACGCCTACACACTAGATTGTGTACATTCAATCTAATACCTCTTGCAGCCAAGCCAAACACTAGATGATGTTTGTAGATGCCTATGCGTTCTGCATCTTCAATTACATTTGTTGATGAGATGCTTTCCACTCATCAGTGCATCCCGCTCCATACCGCTGTCCATGTGCGTATACCGTGTAGTCGTAATTGTTAACAAGCTAATCATATCATCTGCGAATGATACTGACATTTGCACATGTTGCGTAGGATCATGGAGATAAGAAGAAGCATGGTTGAATGTATCTGCAATCTTGAGAAGATACTATGGATATAAGATTGTCTGCAGTGTAGTGTGTGTTGGGAAGAGTTAGCTTCATTATTGGATTGGAATATCATGACATTGGTGTGGACATTATTCCAGAAAAGTGAGTAAATATCTTTTTTTAATTTAAAGTGGATATCATTTGTTTCTCTCACCATAGGAAAATCACTGCTATACAGTGGAAAATCAGTATAATGAGGTGCTTGGGACCATCAGAAATACCTTTTTATAGCACTTATCTCTTTATAGCAGAGTTAAAAAAAATTATATCTCTATACCTCTTTATATATTTTGTTATATCAGGCTCCTGTAACATAAAAGAGATGCAATTAATCTTGCAATTAATTGCATCTCTTTGGTACGCATTTTGCCATAGACTTACGATAAATATTTATTGCAAGTTTAATTGCATCTTTTATGTTACAGGCCCCTTTTACCAAGCTTCCTAGGCTATGGGCTAGAAAAACTCAAGTAAATGTGTCCAATTTAAAATGGCATCAGAGAGAGATGAAAAGAGGAGAGAGAAATCAAGGATAAGATAATGGGATTTTCAAGATGGAGATGATGATTATATGATGATGATGATGATGATGATGATGATGGTGATTATGGTAATGCTGGTGATGATAACAAAGATAATTATAGTGATGCTGATGATAATGATAATGATGATAATGGTGCTAAAAATGATGATGATGATCATGATCATAATCATCAATTATGAAATTACATGACATAAAATATCAAATTGGATTAAAAATTTCTCAGATTTTTAATTAGGCCTATATCATCTCCTGTGCAAGTAACAACTCAAACGGTATGAAAATATATATACAATATATCTGATATAACAATATTCCTGATATAAGGAGGTAATTGTTTGGTCCCAGCTTTTCATGCTTTTCATAGATTATTGTTTTTCAACAATTGTTATAATGTGATTACTGCTATAACAAGATGCTTTTGGTGATCCCAAGTACCTCGTTATACTGAGTTTCCACTGTAGTACTGGATATCCAGACTTGGATTTGACGCAGGCATGTAACTGAACCTGCACACTGTCAAGATAATTTCTTCTCCTTTCAATCTCAATATGAAGTGAAATTGATATATCTGGTTTAATATAAACAGAGCTAAATGAGCATCTTAACAGTCTCCATTAATCATGATCTTTTAAATCTAATTTCATATGATTGATATTCAACAAATAGAGAATATTTTGTATTAGTATATTAAAGGATAAATAATTTTCAATTATATTGCAAAGAAAATTATTAAAAAAATATATACATCTTCTTCAAATAAATGATCATTAAAAACTTAAGAATTAAGTATTTAATTAATGGAAAAGAAATGTATGAGCTGTAAAATAGGCAGAATATATGCTATATGCTCTTATGATCTTGGAAATATAGTTAAAAGTACTTTTTTTGTGGGTATGATATGATAAAATTGTTATGAAAGAAGAGTAGAATGTTAAAGATCATTGAATAATAGGGTAAAGAAATTAGTTTTTAAAATCTTAAATCTTCATACATCAAATACAACCTTTAATACAAATAGAATTCTGAAACCTTTCCATCTCCCTTTCCCTCCGTATCAGCATTTGAGATCAAATCTCAGACTAAATAGCAAATAATGACAAATATTTGAATGATAACAAACACAGGAAACTGACTAGCCTAAACTATTCCTCCAAAGTCTCGCCAATACTTCAACAATCTCTGCTCAGAAAACTCAAAGGCAACCGATTCTTGGCACAGACTCTTCAAGATATAGTTTGTAAAGAATATATATGTTTGTCATCATGAACTTGTGTTTGTATTTCTTATCATCGATGATGGTTTGATTTTATTATGAGGGCTTTGAAGGAGGATATTGGTCTGATAACAAAGTCTGATTTTCTTAACATGAATCAGGGCTGGTGGGGTCTAACTTCTCCCAAACGAAATCTAAACATGTCAATACTCGGTGGGGGGGGGGGGGAAGTATTTATTTTTCTTTCCTCTTCTGTCTCATTCTCAAATTTTCTTTTTTTTCCCATCTATTTCTTCTTTTTTCGTCCCCGTCCATTTCTTCTGCTTTTGTCGGGGGTTTTTTTTTGTAAGTTGATCTTCAAAGTTTCTCCTTGTCTGTAGTTAAATCATTATATTTTTCTAATTGTAAGAAATTTAAAAGGACCCTTCCCCATTTAGATTTTATTCAATTGCTAAATCTACCAGAGTCAGATAAATTTATTTGATTATCTTAAATGATGTCATCAGTATGATCATCTCTTTTGTAGGAAAATCTTGCAATATGTAATTGAGTCATTGATATAACTAAATAATCCCATGATTACATCTTTGAAGTATATTGTGCAAAATGAAACAAAATTCTCATCCTACTGTCTCTATTATATTCTATCAAAATAGGTATTCAAAGCCCTATGGTAATTCCAATCTTACCACTGTATAGACCCATCAATTGGATTATTGGCATACAGGACACCCAAATAGTCATTTACTTTTTCAAAAGGAAACCAGTCACGTTCCCACCAAAGGGGATATTCCTCACGACTGAGCCCTCGACTTAGTAAAAAAAAAAGCATAGAACTTTAAAAAGGGAAAGAAAGGCTGTGAATAGATACCATATCTTTGCTCAATATGTCCTCAATTTGTTTGCTTTAGGACATGTAGATCACAACCTTGTTGTGATGGGAAAAATATTGGGATAAGTAGATTTGGAGGACAAGCTTAGGTGGAACAAATAAATGAGCTGGAAATATATCCAGTCTTATTTTCCCTCTCTTAATTCATGTTTGCTTAAGTTGTAAACTTTAGACATTGAGGCATCAAAACAAGTGATTGAACATTCAAAACAAGGTCTCAAGTTTGTGAACTCTACTAAAATTTGAAACACATAAAACCAAGGCAATTTGCAGATTAAAATGTCTATGTTTTCAAAAGCATAGTCTTGAGTCTTAAACTGTTAAGATATTAAAAGGTTGAGACGGTTAATAGTATATGTATTCGAGATACTCTCCACTTTTTTCCAATTTGATAGATATTCAAAATTATGTCAAAACTCTTTAATATTCTGTATCACAAAAATTGTAAAATATAGCAAATGTTTTGACACATGGAATACAGTACTCTGTTTTCTGTCTTTTATATAAGTTCAATAGATATAAGCAGTAGTTTGAAATAAAATCACTTTATAATTGATTGCTAAAAAACTTCACTCAATCCATCATAAATTTCTGCCTGAATAACTCGTTTGTCACATGGAATAAAAGAAAATTGCTGACCTGTGAATATTCATTGTACATGTATGATATTAGTATTTGATAGTTGTATAAGGAGGAATGGTTCTATTATATGTGAAACAATGTTACAGTGGCATTTTATATTCTGGGAGAATTTTTTTTCTGGGGGGGGGGGGAGGGGGGTAATTCTTGACACTTAAAAGAAAGAAACTATTCAAAGGGTTAAAGTGGTCTGTATACAAAAAGGTGCCTTTATGGGATGCTAATTTAATGAAAGCATGTAATTCAATGTATATAGATATTTTAC
This sequence comes from Temnopleurus reevesii, assembly GCA_036244855.1. Lineage (NCBI taxonomy): Eukaryota > Metazoa > Echinodermata > Echinoidea > Temnopleuroida > Temnopleuridae > Temnopleurus > Temnopleurus reevesii. The sequence goes on along the minus strand of BQKZ01004423.1, from coordinate 70,012 downwards.
TTTGTTTTAAATGGGTGTGTTTGAAGGAATTTTTAAAATGTTAAGATTTCAAAATTGGATAGTATCACCGCATTCTACATTCTGATTTTCTGATCAGAATGAACATATTCTTTCTCTAAGCATATTCTTTCTCTCACAAATTTTCATCACCCGATCCTGTTTTCAGACTAGTCCACATCCTGCTTTTGAGGCTTGTGTGTTCTTCTAATTGTGTGCGCACCAGGACCATCGTTTGCGGGCCACTTGCTATCGATTATTACCCTCATGTTCCCAGCGCCGCACCCCATTGTGTTATGAAGGGTAACCCAACAATACCTGCTCTCAATGGTCCCCTATTCAAACTCTTTCCTCGATTGTTCCTTCCATCAATTGAATGTCTGGGTACACCTCAGACTGATGAACTACCTTTAAAAATAGGCTGAATGGGTTTTTAAAGCCTTTTTATTTTGGCGGATAGGTGGTGGAAAGCGAATTATAGATTCATTGGACGAAAGGTGTTGTCTGGAACAAGTGTGGGAATTCAGGCTTACAGAGGAATTATTTTGAGAATACATGGTGACTATACTCTACTGCTATACCAGGAGGACCTCAGGAAGGTCATTGCCACAGTGCCCGTTTGGGAGAACTGATATTGGAGGACCTTTTCAAATTCAATTTTGAAAGATTCAATCAAGAATACCAATAGGAAGATGGACATGTAATTTCAGTGGCCTGGATATGAAATGGTGAGGATGGATCGATTTAGAATTGAAGCATGCATGCTCAATTTGGATTGTCTTTTGTGTAACATGATCAATTTTGGAACTGATTTTAGTTTGATTTTTTGAAAGCTTCTCTTACTCCAGCTCAGTTCTGGATTCTGTTTTTTTGTTGGATTTCTCAGTTCAAATATAGTGGAGATGAACTTTTCCTGTTCTTCCAAAGTACTAGAAAATAGGTACATTATTTTTTTATCTAATTTTAGGAGTAAGGATTTGAAGGATGCATTTGACATTTCAGTAGGTTTATATTGTTGGTTTAGTAAGCATCAGAGGATTTTGTTTGTCCCCGAAATGTGGTTTGTTTGTGCCATTTGAATGATTCTCTTGGTCAGAGCCAGATATTTGTTCTACTTTTAACACATACTTGAGACATGAGAGTTCAGCTATTGGAGCTATTGGAGCAATTACTACCCCTCCCAAGTCTTTCTCCGGCCCATCACAAATTTGTAGGGTGTTCAGGTGCATTGAACATCAAAGCGATGGCATTATTTCCACCCACTCAAGGGAACAGAAATTATGGCCAATGTAGACAGGTGACCACCATAGACAGTTTTTTGATAATGTATGATCAGGGAGTTGGGGAAAACTCACAACTCCCTGGTATGATGTGATTTTAGCATCCATTGGTCACTGTCTAAAGTGGCCATCTATATTGCATATGAAAAATGTGAAAAAGATGAAAAATGTACGTTTTATAGAATCTGGCTTTAGTTGTCGCCTGCTCATAGTGGCCAAAATATTTGTTTTCCGATCACTTTATTTTTCCACTATGCTGCAGATAGGAGAATTCTTGATTTGGCTGTATAGGAAACCTTTTCATTACAAAGTTATTAGTCATCACCCTTTTTTTACAAAAATTCATCACAAATATGAATTTTACCTTACAGTGCAGTATCATTGATATTTCATTAGGTGTCTCTTTTATGCGTGCCTCTAGTTTTATACATTACTCACTGTCAATATGTGAAAAAATAAGAGACTTAAATTTCACTTAGAGTTCACATCTAGCTTTTCAGAAACAAATATTGCAACTTTGTAAAGGGTACATTTCAGGTCTTGTTTATGTTATTAAATCATTTTCATGCTCTCTAACCATGAAATATTTTTGATTCACATTTTGACATTTTGAAGGATCATTAAACATTATTTACTCATTATGGAGCCAAGGTTCTGTGAAACCACAAATGGAAAACAAAATTGGTATAATATGTGATCCTTTTGTGATTGAGATAAAAGCAAACATTTTAAATCTAGTGAAACAATTGCATTTGCTGAAATCAAAACAATCATTTAATTTACTGACTATTCTTTTAAGAAAATTCAATAAAATCTGATTTTAATTAAACCTAACTAATTTAAATGGAACATGCTATATTGGAAGCTTTTATATAAACAAAAACATATAGGTATGGCAGTTTTTCCTCTGGATTGGTGTATATACGTCACCAGACGAATATTTTATATTGTCTGAATTCCACTAACTGATTAAGTTTATTGTAACATGAAATCCAAAGGTCTTGCAACAGTCATTTATAAAGAATGAAGAGAAAAGAGGACTTTGCACTAAGTAAATATGCTCTGTATTGCACATTTTCACTCCTTCATCAATTGTGCACCAGTGACCGATGTATGTGCATTAAATTAAGTTCCTTTATTGCATTCAATATTAATCCATATCTCTTCTCATTCTATCTTTGAATCAATTTTAACCATTTCTGACAAGATTTCCTGAGAGAAAAGTGGTATAATGTGGAGCTAATTCTGATGGATGGATGGTGGGGTGAGTGGGCTGAAATGCGAGCTGGCTTATTTGTCTGTTGGTGTCTAGCATGGAGTCGGTCGTACTTGGAGCCAACGTTTCAACATGGTCATTCATTGGGAACAGACCATTGCGAACTAGTGTAATATGTATTTTTCATTTCTATCTGGAGGTTAGTTGTAAATGTCTTTTGTACATCCTTGAAGTTGATGGATTAATTCATGCTGGCTGTATCTTTAAAGAGCTCGACTTATTGGATATGATATGCATAGTCTTTATGGAACTCTTAAAAGTGAGCAATTGTTTTACATAAGTAGTGTGCAAGAACGTGGTTAACTCTTGGGTAGAGGGTGGTAAATGCCGATTAATATACATGATAGCATTTAGGTCATGTGAAAGATATTGACCCCTGGGGTAATTTTAGCATCTTTCGTATGTGTTTGGACCATAGTTTTACGGTATATTGTTTTTCTATTTGATATTATCTTCAAGTTGGTTATTATCTATATGAAATATCTTGTATTAATGTTGTACACTTGAATGTTTTTACTCTCATACCCTGAGAGGGAATCAAATTGGATTCAATAATATTATGAAATTACAAATTTTAAAATTCGAAATGAAGCACAATGCTAAAGAAATAAAATGTTATTTTGCTTGAATGGGATTTGAACAGGCCTCTAAGGAGGATTTTATTGAACCTCTTGACTCTCAAGTACATGATGTCACTGTCATGGCATTTCAAGAGTCCTTCTGACATCAGACTATCATTCTCATGGTAATCTCGGCCAATTTCCACCCCACATTTCCACCACTTATTGACTCCGAGATTCAATCGGCTGCAGATATTCGCAAAAATGTGCCGTTTTTAGGTGTGAGCATGGCTCTTGGAAGTATACCACTTGGTGGAAGATTTAACTGCCATGGATATTTGCTTCGGTCTTCTTTTTGTTACCAGTGCACTCTTTAAAATGTGCCTTGAGGAGTGATGTTGGCAGCATGGGAAACTGAAAGTGTTTGAAAACAGTCTCCTTTTTATTGATTCTTGACTTGGTGTTCTTATTCAACAAGTGAGATTGTACAAGGTGCACCAAAAATGAGACAACTGAAAAGTTGAATTATAGTGGCATTATATACAGGAGTACTCAAAATCTAGAAGTGAGATTGTACCAGTTGTGCCAAAAGAATGATATTATAGGGGCATTATACATGGGTACTAAGAATATATAAATGAGATTGTTCAGAATGTGCAAAAAAGAATGATATAGGCTATTAGAAAAAAAGCAATGGAAGCGGCATTATCCATTTATCTATTTGGCATTTACAATTAAGGTTATAAAGGATGGACCAAATTTAATGGTTCATTTGAAAAGTATGATTGTAGGGATAATATACAGGATTTTATGATGAGTGTGAGTCCCCAGAGTTTGGTATTGCAGCTTTTTTAGTCAAACATCATTTGCATAAGGGTATTAATTAAAGGACCAATTTAGAAATATTTTTGAAATACTTTTGAAATAATCAATTCAGTAGGCCTATTTTACCTGCATAAATTACCATGAGGATGATATTGATTTAAATTCATTAGCTTGTCAACTACATTGACAGTTTGTTTTCTAAATTACATGTTTTAGGGGAATACATCCCATTCTTTTGGGGCACCTTGTAGATCAATCTGGAGCATGCACACATCCTCACTTGACTGCTTTTGTGCCATTGTGAATTTGCCGCTTGATCATCTCAAATTTGGGGCACGTTTCCATATTTAATGTACACAAAGCGTATTGTTAAGGACATGTGCACATAAAGGAGCGAACAATAACTTGTCATATGCAGTGCTGGCAGATTTAGACAGCCTGTGAAAATCAATTTTTATGATGAATTTATCACTATGGGAAAGTTTGTGAACCATTTATCATTTGATGTGGATTTATCAAAAATGGGCTCTTTATGGCTCAAAACTGAAATCAGTTTTGAGAGTGTGTGGCAAACTTTTGTGAATAAATTGGACCGTATTGGCTCTGATGATATGAGACATTGAATCTTCTAATATTGGAGCCAAGATATACCTCAAATTTTGGATGATTTTCTTNTTTCATCTCCTTCACCAGTCAAAAATTGATTGATGATATTTATTATTCACGATGCTATGATCTTATGTCTGTCTGGGTCTTTTGATGATTCCACTTTCTTTTCTCTTTCCCTATCTCACCCTTCACTGTCTTCTCTCAGTCATTGTTCTATTTTCTTTTTTTCTCTCTCTTTCTCTCTCTTGCTTTCTCCTTTGTTCCCTTTCTCTTCTCCCTCTGTATATATTTCTCTACCTTCTATCTTCATTTTAATAACTTGCTATATCTCTCTGCCTCTCTTGTTTTCTCAAATCGTACTGTTGATGCCCCCACTTTTTAAAAAGAATAATGGTGAATATAAATTACCCCCCCCCCTCTTCACGATCTTCTTCCACTTTAGTTTTTATCTTCATTTTGATCCAATCTCTCTCTCTCTCTCTCTCTTTCTCTTCGACATCTATTTCCAATTTCCTTGTCTCATTAAAAATGTTACTCTCTCATTTTTTGGGCACTCCTGAAATTTACTTCTTTAAAAATTCAACGGTGAGCAATTTGGGAAAGGGATACTGTATAAGCCAATATTTTGGCGTACAGATATTTTCGCGATTTCTGACCAGTTTGACACATTGGCGTGTTGTTATTTTCACGTTTTTGAAAGTGTTTGTACACAAATGGATGTGCATCATATAGAGTGAAAATTTTCGCGAGGCCATAACCGCGAAATCAGCGAAAATAAAACCACCGCAAAAATTTCAGCTTATACAGTAACTTATTTTGTTGTTTTTAGAATATAAGAGGTAACCCTGAATAAAATCCTTCAATCAGGATTAGATTAAATCTGTTTGTTTTTTAAGATTTATGTGATTGCAAAGAAGCATTGAAACACTCTGTTACAAAAACTAACAAACAATTATTGCATTTCAGTTTAAAGATTTTTGGCAAGAAAAAGACATAAACAAGATCAACTTGGTCTCCAACAAAAACCAAGAAGCAGACTTTATTAACACCTTGTTATCTTTACACTTAAGTGAGTAATCCTAAACTGTATTTGTGACCACTCAGTCTTAAAGGAGCTTATCACATATGTAAATGATTAAGGTTTCCTTGAACAAAGGTCGATAAACTAAAGGAGATTGACAAGAATGAAGTCTGAAGTGAGGAAAAGAGAAGGATAAATGTATTGAATAAACAACTAATATTGTTGTTATCTAAATTAATTTTTGATTGGCAGGTTTACTAGATGCAAATTTTATTCTTCCTTTTCACACAAAGGCTGTTCCTGACAACCTGTAAGCTTACTCCCGGCTTGCCTGACCTAGCAACAAGTAATGTATGCAAACTGGCTTAAAATTATTGTAGTCCAATTGTTTAAACATATTTAAAAAGATACAAGGTATCTACATTCATCGTCAAGAAATATGCATAAATTTGAATCCGGTAGTAAACTGGCCAATTACCAGATCGTAAATGGTATCTGAATAGTTGATGGTGTAGTTTCAAATGCAGCGCTTAGTGCTGCAATGAAGTTGAAATTGAAAATGTCATATTCCTATCCACATTGTTTTGAAATCATGAGTCTATGGCATACTAAATTATATTTTTACATATTGATAGTGTATCATATGTCCAACTTCTATTGTCTTTGCATTCTTTGTAGGTTTTCCATCCATTAAAATTAGCCAGATAACCTTTTTTATTATTTGAGAATCTTAAAAATGTATAATATGACCATAATTCTACACAATACCTTAAGAGCCTGCTCGTTTTAAGCGGGTGTTAGAATGTTCTCTAAATATCTTAAATTTTAGAGTTCTTGGTTGCCTAGCAACAGTCACCCATCTGACGGAGGGCTAGATGGCTATCTTGAACTTGTCATTGGCCGTCATATTTACACAGTAATGAGTGATCATTTAATGGATCACCAATTAGTTGAGTCATATAAGGTCTCAACTAGGTGTAAATAAACAAGCTCTATTTTATTTTTGGGGAAGATTGTGGAATGTGATTTTTTTTGGTCATTTGGTCATTGTTTGTACTGAAAGATATGGCAACATTTGAAATTTGATTTCCTGTCTAATTTACATTCAAAATTAAACTTGAGAATAAGGTGTTTGTTCTGACACTTGTGACAAAATGTCAGATATAATTTTTGGTCCAATTGCATGTTAAAAGTTGAGGGCCAAGGTTTAGTTTCCAACAGGTTTTCTTAAACATGTCTGAAATTGAGTCTTTGTTGTTTGTTGGCTTTCAATTTTGATAATGTGGTAATCTGAAATGAATTTCCTCAAGAATTTTGATCCCAGCTCCACACCTTTCTCAATGGTAATAAATCCTTCATGTGCTTTTGTAAGTCAAGTCAGTCGTGAGGCGATCTTGCTCTAAAATCCTCCTCTGTTTAAAAAAATTCTTCCTAAGAATTCCTTTGGAGCCAGAATGATGCCAAATCCAGAAGTAATCTTGAACTTTACAACACAAAAGAGACAAATTTCAAATCTGTTTCAGTTTTGATTCAAAAGTAAATACAACGGATAGACTGGGATGGTGTCCCTTTTCAGGTCATTGCTCTATAGAACGGTGTTAATGTCACATCGAAGACCTCCCTGAATGAAAAATTTCCTCTTTCCACCCCCACCACATCACTCGGTTCTTTAGTCTGCAAGTACATACCCTAGGTTTAGTCTGCTAGAACAGACCCTTGGGTTTCGTTGTGCGCATACACAAAGAGTGATATAGGGTATGCACTGTGTGTCTCATTGTGTGTCTGCATGCTCTTCCTGAGACTGAGGGTAGAGCAATGCTGTATGTGTGTGATGTAGTCACACAATGCATACCCTGTATCATGCTCTGCGCACGCACACACCGAAAGTCTCGGGTTTTTGCTTTCAAACTACCCTAGGCTTTCGGTGTGTCTGTGAGCATGTGCAGAACGATACAGAGTATGCAACAATCTTTCACTATATGACACACTGTATTGCTTTTGCGGCATGTATTGAAAGATTGCATTCTGACTATAATGCTCTGCAAATGCTCACACCGAAAGCCTAGGGTCTGTACTTGCAGATTATCGGTTCCTCCCTTCTCAATCTTTCCATTGATTTGGTGACAAAAGATTATATACAAAGTTACAAAATTGCCTCCTGCCTCTTCCCCAAGGTGATATGTTTTGTGAAGTGTATAGATTTCAGACCAATGGATTGTTTCCTTTATCAGGAATATGATATTAGGAAGCTGAGATAGTTTCCTTTGTTACGATGATGGAACTAATTTTGAGGTTGTTTTGGAATGCCTGTAAACATGGTAGCGCATCAACTATCAAGACTTTTTCATTTTTTCTGTCACATATCTGTTACAAAATAAGGAAAAGAAATGAACTATGCTCGTGTTTTTAATAATTAGACAAGATGTGACTATTTGAGAGGGACTATTTAAGCACAAGCAGGGCTGCTGCATTTGCCCAAAGAAATACTGTCATAGCAGCAATTACACTATCCGGGTATCAAAACCTTATTGCCATTATAAAAAAGTGTGACAAAAGACAAAAGCTCTTCATTTGCCAGATTTTTCTCTTTAGGGCGAAAAGTTTGCAAAAGTTTTATGCAATGATGCCCAGAACTAAGTTTTTGTTTTTTTATTATTTCATTATGAATGCCACGAAAATTACAAATAAACCCCTCAAAATGATTCAGAATTGTAATAAAAATAATACAAGCAATGGATAGCTCCAGGAATCTAAGGAAACTACTCTGATATAGCTACATGATATTGAATTGAAATAGACATTGTCCAGCTCTTGCTATAACATGGATGTGACTATATGTATGATGGTTTTAATATAATTAAAATCCAATTGATTCTAAAAAAAATAGTCAATTTTGCAAAGGGATATTGATGTTAAAGGGGTTAATAAATGTAAATCAATATTGATATAGCAAGTTTAGGGGGTTTATTAGGAACAAACGACCCCTTAACACTGTACTGTGGGAAGAGTTTGTATCGATTAAAGTGGGATGACTTGCCTTGCACTCTACATGGCCCGTGGAATAATGCCTCAAATTACGATCTGCTCGACGTTCTGTGAATGAGCGCTGCAGCCCCGCTCGCAGCCGAAGCGTTTTGAATTACGCTTTGTTTGGCATATATGTAATGCAAGGTGTCGATTAGCTTGAAGGAGGGTCATCGGATGGATTTTATGCTCGTAGTCGTAAGCAAGAGAGTTGCATTTACTTTCACAGTGTTTTGATTGGGCGGTTTGGCTGTGTAGAGCTCAGATTTACATGTAGGTACAGGAGCGTCATATTTGAACCCAACTGGAACCAGGTAGTCTCTGCACAAAGTCTATTTGAATTACAGAATCAAGTCGTCAATTGGTTAATATACGTTCCCCAAAATACTAAGCTTTATTTTCAAACAAAATAATAGCATTTGAGATTACAGTGCGTACATTTGTACCTACATGTTCCTTGTTATGTTTCCCCAAATTAATCCCATTTTCATATTTTTTTTTATTCACTTCTCAAAGTACATGCTAAGAACTTAACAAAATGTAATAGCAATATTTTATCAGGTCACGACCAAGATTAAGTAAACAAAATTCATGTTAGCTATTAATCAGGCATGGCTGATTTTATGAAATCTCTTTGAAAATAGCCTGAGCAGAAAATTGATCATAACAGTGCGTTTATTCTCTTTTGTTGGCATTTGTCTGTTGTATAGGAAATTGGTCTAATATAAAGAATAAATAGGGGTAGAAGTTGAAGCTTGTCTGTAAGAGCAAAATATTTTCAAGTGGGTGTCTGCATAGTTTAAAAATGTACATATCAGTGCTATTTGTACAAGTTTTAATCTATTTTGCAATTAAAAATATTTCAGCAAAATGACTTTCTTTTATAAGATAGTAATTGATTTCGGTAGGGAAAATGAAGATTGTGTCATACAAGTTTTAATCTATTTTGCAAGTAATCTAATTTGCAATTAAAAACATTTTGGCAATATTTCTTTCTGTTTAGAAGATATTTAACTAGTAACTGTTTACAGTTGGGGAAAATGAAGATTGTCTCATTTTGTTTGACACCCACACTGTCTATTTGTGGCTGTTTTTTCCTCCATCGATTGAAGCTTGAGCTAAATGCTCCTATTTTTGTCAGATTTCCAAAATTGTCTTCTCAACTGGACATTCTAATGAAATAGCGTCAGGCTCGATCAACTGTAAACCTGAAGCTTGTTGTGATGCTGTACAGAGGGACTGTCAATTTAAATGATATTTATAGCAGAGCTGCCACTCTATGGGGGTGTTGTTCAAAAGTTGCAATTGATCGCAAATCAGCTTCAAATCAGTTGCAAATTGTAACACGCATTTTCATTCGCGTGTATTATGGAATTGGAATTTATTCATGTGAACGTCATCGACATATAAAGCCAACATTTTGTTCTTTGTTCCTTCCTTGGTATATGTTTATGTTAATTGTGTATGTTATCTTCTATATTGTATTTTGTTTTAAAGCGCTTTGTACCATATATTTTGAAAAGGCGCTATATAAGAACTTTTTGTATTGTATTGTATTGTATTCTTCTAACAAGACACTCGTGAAACAATGAGTTTGATTGGTACGTTCCGATCAACTGCAACTTTCGATTGATTGCAACTTTTGAACAACACCCCCTATAAGACCCTTTCAGATATATATCAGCTATATAGCATATGTCCAACGGAATTGACAGACATCAATTTTCAGAAAATGTCCCCTACCATTTCAGGAATCATTTTCATCATCGTCCAGTTCATCTCTTGTATTAGATTTCATAAAGTTATTTACCAAAATTCTGTGTTGTTTTCTATTATTTTAATAGATATCTCTGAAAATTTTGTAACAGAACTTATCAAGCCTAAAGGATTATTTGAAGAAAAGGTCACTGGGTATACATTGAGTTGTCTCGGAGGCCAGGGAGATTATCGACTGCATGTATGATAATTTTCTCAGCCTTTATACTCTATATAGAATGTTGATAAAAATAGCAAAGGAACATATATGCAAGCAACAACTAAGATATTCTGTGCAGGATCTAAAGTTAAGAAATTAATGCTATAAACCATATTTCAGTTCTAAATTGTATTTAAGACAGTAATGGCCGCTTGTATTATATCAAGCTTTTACTACTCTTTTGTTTGAAAATACTGGAAAATAGCAATATTCTAAGGTGAATGTAGTTCCAATGCAAAAATAACAATAGACAAACTGTAAACAATATGCATATATCTGGTGCCATATTCTATTACCAAAATTGCTCCAATATCTACTTATTGGCTGCCACAAAGAGATGTGACTGAAATTACAAAGTGGATTGAAATACAGTGATTAAATACTAGAGGGGGATTAAAGCATATTATATTATTCTGTACAAATAATAAATGTATGTTCACTTTATCAGCCTTGATATGTTTCAAAATATTTGACCAAAATATTTGATTTTGTAACAATAGTTGAACACTAATTCAAATACATACTCTATTAAATAAGTTAAGAGTTTTCAAATTTGGGTAGATAATATAACAAATTAAATTGACAAAGAAATGGAAAGAAATAATGACAAATTCCAGAAATACCAACTTTTGTTTACATTCCTCCTTTATAATTGGCAATTTGGGATAGAAATGGAAGAAAAGTCGTAGTGGTCTATTGTTCTTTTAGCTGAGCAGTATGATAGATACCCCCACCCTTTGGACTTTGAATCACAGATAAAGTATGATGAAAATAATATGAGACAAATAAAGAATGTTGTGATGACTTTCTGATCTCTTGCCCTGGTGGGGTCCAATTTCTCACCAATTTTGTTTTGTGTCTGCTCTTTTCTTTTTCATTAGGTAATTTGTTATAGCTTGTAACCCTCCCCCCCCCCCAAAAAAAAGGATAATACTGGTATATAAAATAACTTATCCATTTTATTCATGCTAAAGGCACTTTAGAAATAGGAGCATGCATATAATGTAATCTATTCCACTTCTTATTATGAAAGATCGCACCTTTTCAGCTATAAAACAGACACACTCCACTACAAATAAAATCTGTCATACCTTTTCTTGCCCATTCAAGCTTTCAAACCTATTTTACACAAAAAAAAAAGAGGGGTCATGCAACACGCCACATCCGGTCTTATTATTCTCCTGCCCTTCTCTCCCTTGGCTATATTCCGAATCAAATCATTTTATTTGTTATTTGGCATCTGAGACATATGATTCACCTTTGTTAAACATAAAAACATGAAGAGTCTGAAAAGTATTCATTGAGACATGAGGCTAGGATGAGGCAAGGATGGCGCAGGGTTGTCTATCAAATGACAGTTGCGTTTGAAGGTACTCAAAGCTATCTACTTATCGATCTGTTATGTTTTATGTGTAAACTATAGAAATGCTAAACGTTGATGCCGATAAAAAAAAGATTAAACAGAAGGGAGAACATGGAGTATATTTTGTTAATTAATGATTCAAGTATAAATTTGAGCTAAATCAATTTTCTTTGTCATGTCATTGTGCTGATGAATGTCACTCCACAATTAAGAGGACCTTCTATATTTGCAGTATTTTAAGGAGCAGGAGTGGTATTTTCTTGTGAGTTCCTAAACTGGATAAAGCATTTATTCATATAGAAAATTTTAGTCTTAATCTGACTTGTAAAATACACATTCTTCCATTGAATGTAAATACATATTAGGAGAATGCATAGGATTTATTTTGTTTTGTTTTTCATTCTTTGAACAGGTAAAGTAATTTTCATGGAATAAATTTGATATTATGATTTCATTATGTATTCCTTTTTGTTGGATGGAGAGGTGACTTTCCCTATTGATTTCCCTTTTCCTTGACTTGTATGAACTATCACTTTCATGGAATCAACATGTGATGCAATTTAGTTATGTATTTTGTGGTTCAATATTATAGAAGAATAAGCGATGATGAATTTCCTTCTGTTTTCCAACTCTTTGAAGTGGATAAACCATTACATTCATGAAATAAATAAAGTTTGGTTATGTAGGCCTACTCCTTTTTGTAGGCCATAGAATAATGGAGGGAGGGGTGGTTTTCTTTTGTTTCTGATTCTTTGAAGAATGAACGCTCATGTTCATGGATCAATATGTGACACAATTCGGTTACTTATTCCTATTTGTCGACCATAGAAGAATAGGGGGAGGGGTGGTTTTCCTTTTGTTTCTCATTCTTTGAACTAGATGAATTAGTCACGTTGAAAGAGTCTGAGGCTAGTCCTTGGGACAGCCACCAGACCATGACTACATGTAATAACATGGGATAACCCAGACTGGGGGATTGAGCCCATCTTCTATTCAAATTTACCCAGCCCTATTACCAATCACCTTCAGAAAACAGTACAACAATCTCCGAAGAGTAAACAGTGGATTTACTAATTAGTCTACTACCAGACCTTTATGATACCAGTGTTGCATATTTTTGTCTGGTATACGGAATCATTGTTGAGTATGTATTATAGATATAATGAACATGTAAGTTTGACATTCTTGTAGCTGTAGAATAGCATTAGAATTTCAGCCTCGTAAATGCTGTGATTAAAGCACAGCTTGATTAATTAGGCCTGGAATGATAGACTATTTAGAACATGCTTGATCAAGTAGAGGGGCTAAAGCTTGTTTTATGACATCACTGTGCGACTGCTGCTGTGTGCACACTGGCTATTGTGTCTTGAGGTGTTCGTGAGGGAACGAGGCAGGCTAACCACTTCAATCTCCTTGTTTCATTTGTTGATTCTGGACACGCATGGTCCATTACCCTTTACACCATGTTGCCCCATTCCGCCATCTGAACTCTGAGTCATTCGTGCATGAACGCAACAGCCCTCGAGGACACGTCGGACAATTCAACCAGCTTCTCATTTGTTTTCATCCATTCTCCCCTGCACCACCGCGTCGTTACCCGCCGAATTATTCAAAGCATCGCAGAGCTTTTGCGTGAATCTGAGGTGAATTTTATCGAGAGGGGAAGCGTCGCTGATGCGAGAACTGCGAATAGATGTCCATGCCTGATATGTGCGTGATTGAGATTGCAAGGGATACATATTACCAATTTAACTGTGTTGTATTTTAGTGATGTGATATTGAGAGAATCGCTACTTTGGACGTATATTGTGGATATATTCACTGGATTATAACTATTCCGTCTACAAGCATCACCATCTGGCTGTGGACATCATTGATTTTTCTGGCTACGCTCTGGCGATTATTTTGTTTTGTTATCGAGCGGTAAGATTGTTGACCTCTTCTTTTAACACTTGCATCACTGAGATCGGCTTGCAAGTATTAAAGCTAGACACATGTGAATTATTGATTGGAGAAGAGGATGTTTTTATCATCATCATCATCATCATCATCATTAGTATTAATTATTATTATCAGTCCAGTTTGGTGGTGGTGGTAATGATGATAATGATGATGATGGTAATGATGAAAAAGATGATGATGTTGATGATGATGGTGATGATGATGATGATGGTGGTGGTAGTGTTGATGATAATGATATTAACATATTCTCCTCTCAAATATGACTCTTATGCCTGTAGAAGTAATGATTAAAAGTTATACTTTATCATTCGATTGACAGAAAATATATGCATAGATATACTCTTATTTGTCATTCTTAATTAGGAAACTTTTCTTTGATATAACTCTGAATCTATTTGTAATTATTATTCTGATAGTACTTGTGTCTCATTGTAATACTAGTTCCTATGAGGAATGAATATCGAAAATGTTTTAGGTAATAAGAGGACCATTCTGTCAAGTATTCTCACAATATTACACTGCACAATATACTGTGGTGTGACTTTTCAGAGAGAACAGATTTGATTTCTTGATATTATTACAAGAAATAAGACATTCTCCACTTTTTGATATATATATTTTTTAATTTCCTCTCTTTCTTTACTCATTTCTTTTTTTACCTCTTTGATGAGACATTTTAATTGGACATATTGTGATACGCTTTTCCTATTTATAGTCCTCTTACAACACATGATTGACATTTCAATGCATTCTCTAAATCTTTAAGTCTGATAAATTACCTCTATATTTTGCATTTCCATTTGCTTTCAATACATGTTTCACTTTTTTTTTTTACTGAGGACCTTTATTAGACATCTCTCTCATTCTCTCTCCCTTTATCTCTGTTAAATCCAAGCTTGCCCTCCAACCAGCATATTCCATGAAGTATTACCCCTGTTTCTTTCTTCCTCTTATTCCCTCTCTTTGTATTTCTGTGTCCTGTTCTGAGAAATACACCCTCATATATTCCAAACCACCAGTTTTCCATGATGAATCATCCTCTTGTGATGATCACTTTTGTTTAATGATTTTCTAACTAACACTATTGTTATGAACACTCTTTTTGTCTGAGACCTCCAACATTTTCCTCAATGAATGAGTAAAAAAAGGCTTGAGTGTGTAAAATGTATTTATCTGAGCCCTTCCTCTCAAATTTCCTCCCCCACACACTTATCAATATATTTAGACAAATTAGAGAGCAGTAAGTCATCACTCATGTAATTTCCTGAGGTTTTCAATGTCTTAGAAAAACCCTATAAACTAAACTGTGAATGAAGGGTCATTTATCCGAATGCTCTAGTCAAATTGAGGCACTTGTGAATACTTTTGCCATTAGGGGTTTTTAAAAACGTGTTTATCAAGCCCACTTTTGTCATGGCAAAGAAAAGAAGGTATTTTGGTAAGACATTCACTTTTATGTCTTCTGTTTTTACACTTTATAGGTCTTACGACTTCTGCTATTGTTATGGAGATGTCATTTGTAATAGGTGTCATCTCCCCCATTTTTGTGAAACAACATCTCCATGAAGGAAGAAGTATGTAGAAGGGAGGAATTGGTTCCGTTGTGTGTATATATATGCAAGCAACTATTAAAAGAAGAAGATTTTACACCAGTCTATTAAGGTCTATTTTGACACCCTTGGTGCTCTTGAATCCTTCAAATCTGCTTTGGATTCTCACAACAGTGAATGAGTCTAATGGGGTGTTGTTCAAAATCAACTGCAAATCAACTGCAACTCTGCAAATTGTAACGCGCATTTTCATTTGTGCACGGTATGAGCATTTAACAAGACGCGCATGAAACAATGATTTTGATTGGCTCGCTCCGATCAACTGCAACTTACGATCAATCGCAACTTTTGAACATCACCCCCTAAGCATTATACATTTATGGTGTGAATTTTAATGTAGGGGTAATGTGCTAGTAGGAGCTTAGAGATTTGGAGGAGCAAAAAATGATTCTTTTTTGTCATTACAAGAGGGTCTAAGTTATTACCATTTGTAATCTGCCATGGATCTTTCAATGCATTAACACAAGTCAGTGAATCAGTCAAATTTAATATTTTTCCTTGGGCTGGTCAAAACAGTGAAGGGTGTGAATATAAATGAGGGGGTATTGAATGGAAGAGTACTGTAATTACTGTAATCTAGGAGTGTAAAGATGGTCTGTGTGGGTATATTTTAACACCCTATTTTGACACCCTTTGTGCTAATGAACACCAGTGATTGATTCAAAGTTAATCCCTTTCTTATGTTGGTCAAAGTATTGTAGGGTGTGAATAATCTTGGGTACCACAGTGTATGGAAGAGTAAATACTGTAATTTAGGAGTGTATAGATGGTCTTTGTGGGTACATTTTGACACCTTTTAGACACCCTTTGTGCTCATGAACCCTAATCCACCATGGATCTTTCAATGCATCTACACTCCACGCCAGTGATTGATTCAAAGTTAATCCCTTTTGTCTGCTGGTCAAAGTATTTTAGTGTGTGAATAATGTTGGTACCACAGTATGGAAGAGTAAAGACTCAAGGAGCATGTAATGACTTCAGGCATCGCTTGTAAATCTCCAAATTTTGCCAGCTCACCAATTGCTTCTACCCTGCAAATATTATATCCAAGATAGTTTTAATAAGGATTTCATGGGGGGCAAGCGGGCAGTTCATGAGTGCTTGTCACAGTGACAAGCACTCTTTTTCTTTGTTACCATAGCAACACTCAGAAAAGGTGCTTTTTATCCAAATCAAGGATCTGAACGGATTAGTCATGACTGACCAATTTGTCATCATGACAGGCATCGTGAGGCAGCCTCTTGAAATAAAATGCTAATACCCAAACTTGGGATAGGGATGCCACCCCTTTCTATGGGGAGGGTTATTAGGCGTGAGAGTGCACCTGCTTGCGTAGGGACTGAGTCACTAATCTATGCCCCTCTGAGCACTGTGTTCATTACGATACTGTGTTAAGCTGTGGTCCGAATGGGGGGGATGCACTGTACTGTCTGAGTGAATGACCGTATATTGTAAAGTATCCGGGGCGGTGTTTCACCAAGATATGAAGACTTCACGCACGACTTTACGTTCAACTGGTACCCCTTCTTGTGCGTATAGTACACGCATTCAGTGCAAGAATTGATACCAGTCGATCTTAAAGTCGTGCGTAACTTTAAGAACGAATTGGTGAAACACCGCCCAGATCTCTTTTTCACAACAAATTTTTAAGCCTACTCGTGTCATACCATTCTGTCTTCTCTCCTACCACATACTTTTTTATTTTCCTCCTCTCCATCTCAATATGATATTTTTCTATAAATCTCATTTGCACTGTTTTGAATGTCTCATAAAATTTTCTCTCTACATGTACCTATCTTTATTTCTTAATCCCACCTGCACAGATACTGTTTATTTCTCTTTTCTGTCAGTCTTTATCCATCTCTTTCTTTTTCATATCCTCTTTTCATGTTAAAAAGACGATGTTCTATACCCGAAATCAAACCATGAAATATTTTTACCCATCCAAACTTTGTATGTACAATTGGCCTACATATGTCTCTAAACATCCGTGGATTATCATTTATGCCAATGCAATGATTTTAATTCACACATTTCTGTGTATTAATAATGGAAGTATACTGACTATTATATCAGATATAGGTTTACATGGCTTGTAATCCCATCTTGAAATGGCAATTTTCACTATTCAGTGAATCAAGGGATCCTTGGTATAATCATAGAGATACTCTATGGTATAATATATTACTATTAACTGTGTATACATGTACGTATTCCATTGACAGGAATCGGCATTAAGCAGTCTAGATGTGTTGCTATGGTAATTGCGGTTACCAAAACTGCTATTGTGATAGCAATTTTGTTTATTACCGTTCATCTGTCGTTACTACTGTAGGAAGAAGTATTATTTATTACATGTTGCCATTGTTGCATTCAAAGGACCATTGCATTCTACTGCATTGTCAATATCAATAGCAATCGTTTTGCATCTTGTTTTAATACCTTCCTTGTCTACAGTGCATTAATTAAGAGGAATTTGCTTTTAATATTGAGCAATCCACCCATTGTAATAAGCAGAAAAGTGCATTGTTCTCTCGCACAGAGAAGACTTGCAGATATCTGTCATAAATTGGATGATACTCTGTGTTGGAATATTTTTTGTAATCATATTGTGAGCTGGAGTCAGCTGAATAATAAATGGTGGAGTGCAATAACAATAATGATCAACGGCTTTTATATAGGGCTTATCAACTCTTTATGAAGAATTCTCTAAGCGCTCTACAATTGCAGCATTATTACCCTGGCTTTAGCTTGGCAGCCACTTCATTAGCACACTTAGCATTTCAAGGAATAAATATTCCTACCAGGTACCCATTCACCTCACCTGGGTTGAGTGCAGCACAATGTGGATGAATTTCTTGCTGAAGGAAATTAACGCCATGAGTGGGACTCGAACCTACGACCCTCTGGTTGAAAGGCGAGAGTCATGACCACTACACCACGTGCAATGATATCAATCAAAATTGCTCCAATTATAGCCTTATTTAGATTTTGAAAATTCAAATACTCAGACTTTGTCCATAGTTTTTTTTTTTTTTTTTTACATTATATGATGAAAGGACT
Organism: Temnopleurus reevesii; assembly: GCA_036244855.1. Classification (NCBI taxonomy): domain Eukaryota; kingdom Metazoa; phylum Echinodermata; class Echinoidea; order Temnopleuroida; family Temnopleuridae; genus Temnopleurus; species Temnopleurus reevesii. The sequence continues at coordinate 51,447 of BQKZ01004423.1, read as the reverse complement.
AATTTCAATTGTGCATTCATATTTATCCAGCATCACCCTATATATTAGGAGCAAAATAAGTTAATCACTTCATCTATAGTGTTCATAATTCCGCCAAATAAATATATTCTCAATGATCATTTTGTTGAATATCAACTCACTGCAAGACTTCTATCCTATCTTGGACAAATGCCTACAGATGAATATGATTACCTTCATCATCCTTTTAACAGCAAAATGGGGTAACCACTCATCATAGATCTGTCTCCAGCTACAAATTTCTGGCTTTATTCTATAATCTTCTTACACAAGATTTGCCTGGGATCTGGATTAGTCGGTAATGAGGATAATCAGAGATGAAAAAGAGTTAAGAACTTAATCATTTCAATTGCCTTGCAGAAAGGATTTATCCTGGTTCGTTGTTGGATGGTTCAGAATAGAACACAGAAATTCTGTATAGACTACATGTCTATTATGACGACTTGGGGATCCAGGATAAATTATATCTTAATGTGATATAATAGTAACTTTCTATACAAATTACACTTTATTAGTTACACCCCTGGGAAATTGGGAGTTGAGATGTTGTGTCTTGAATATGTGTCTTTTCATGAATTTGTTGCATATTTAGAGTATAGTTCTCTTAACAAAGTATACCACCTTGTATAGATGAATAGGGATAGTGTTATTGCAAAAGGGGTTGAATTTATATTTATCTTGTAAACTTATGGCCAGAAAAGATGCATAAATTAATAGTGAGAAATTTACCAATGGAGCACCTATTCCAGTAAGTACTGTGAATTTCCTTTTATCGAAGGTGAAAATGATTTGGAACCAATGTTTCCATAAATAAATGATGTTTGATTCAATCCTAACTGTCTGGTAACTGGTAAGCTGCAAATACTAAATCCTCATTTCCAACATTCAAAGAAACAGTTATAATCTGATCACCTAAACCTTTAAATTCCCTCTGATCTTTCCCCTCGCTGAATAGAGCCATTCTTATTTCTCCCCTCTTTCTTTTGTTGCACGAACCAGGGTATTCTAACTTGAATTGTCGTTCTTTTTTCTTGTAAACTCCTCGGAAAAAAATCCTCTTTGTGCTTTAGGATTTATTATCCGCCTTTTGTGTCAGGACAGTGGCATTATTACAAGCAACCTTTATACTGCTCCAAGTGTGGTATAAGTAGAATATTTCCTGCACCAACCAAAAAAGCCGTGGTAAATCTGCCATTTTGGACGTGAACAAAATCCTAAGCATTCGTCGTTCGTTGACTGAATTTGTTGAGCTGATTAGAGTGTTATGGTTAGAATTCTGGTTTGATTACGGAGGCATTTCTTGAGAGTTTATCCTCGGTTCGACAGCCCCCTGTGACATTTTGGTGATGTTAGTCAGATCCTGAGTGAGAAAGGTGCAGAAGTTTATAACAGGATGTGATGGTGGTAATGTTCGTTACATTTAATGTACCATGAACTTGCAAGTTTGATGTGTATGCCTGGACAAGAGGTGCTTTGAACTTGTAAGGATATTTGAGACATATTGACGAAGATAACCAGTCTGGGTTTTAATACATGCCATGGTTGCCAAATACATATAGGTGTGGAATTGAACACGTCTTCTTATCATAGCATCTCGAGATTTCCCATCAAGAATATGAAGCACTTAGCGGGGTTATAGAGATGAAATACGTCGCATTTGAGGCATCTGTGAGCTCTATCTCATGGAATAGAAAATTATCACCATATTGAAGCTTATTTTACGCAGCGATCTTGCTCGCACTTGGCTGGAATATCGTACAAATCCTCAGACGTCTTGTGTTGAGGACCGAGGGAGGTCTTTCTTTTTTTAAAGTTGATTCACTAATTTGTCATCAATCTCTAAGCCTTACTTTCATGGTCTGAATATTGATAACTGAGGCATGTCCGTGAAGACTGTACTGCTCAAATGTGTAGCGTTTGTTGACAATATAACATTGAAAGTCTTCATTATCTGCACATTATCAGATTTTCGCATGGAAATGCAAGTGTAATTGGATTATACAACATGATACGTTTGTGTGCATCTTATTTATAGAGGAAAATGTCTGCAAGGATTTGGAAAAGAAGTGATCTTTAATTAATGCTGAAATATGCGCTTTTTATGAATGATTTTGTCTATATTATGTAAATTTGATCAAATTAGAGAGCTTGTAATTAAATTCCTCAGTGGATTTATCGAATATGAAAAACAAACGTGCAAGTAATGGCATTGATGTGACAGTGAAATATATTCAGATTAGGACATAACAACATCATACAGTAAATACGTCATTGTTGCTAAAAATCAATGCCCAGTATTTGTTTTATTCATCCATTATGGCATTCTAGAGCTCATTTTCTAGCTGAATAATATTCGAGACAAAGCAAAAAAAACCAACATATTGTCTTGGTACATTTGAATTCGCATGGATTATTGTTATGAACAAACAATTAATAGGAGAGGCCTGGAAAGACATTCCTCACATTCATGATATTTATGATATTCATGATATTTGGAGATATTATTTGGATGGTGCTGTTTGTTAAATATTTGCAATGGAGGACAAGGAGAGATCATGGTTTTGGAGATTGATTGTGTCGTGGAGACAGAGCAGGATCAAAGGTTTGTTTGGCGGCATCAGAATATTTTATTTGATTTTGGAGCATTAACGTAATTATTTTGCTCAGCCCTTGTCTCAGTTTTCCAGAAATTGTGAATAATTCTTTGACACTTTTTAAGGGAGCCAGGAACCAGTTTACATGCTGTCAGAAAGAATATTGTTTATGTATGAAGTCTAAATTACTTCTCATCTTGTATCATCATCATCTTCATCATCAAAATTGCTGCCACCACTGTTATCTTTACTACAATTTTTAACATCATCACCTTCATCATGAGCATAATCATAACTGTCATTATAATCAAATAGAAATCCTTAATATCAGCACCATGATTATCATCATCATCATCATCATCATTATCATTATTTTCACCTATTTAAAGAGCATCATTTTAAAGGTTTTCAGCCTTTAGATGCCTTGAAGTATTTTCAAAAATACAAGATAGTCAAGATTGTGGATGTATTCTTGTGTAAAACTCATAAACAATGAACAAAATCTTAATTGTCAGATATATTGTTAGGAACTGCAGCCAAATTTCATAGGAGGTTTTTACTGTGACTTGTGAGGGAAAATGGTGGTTCTGGACAGGCATACTATTTACCTGCATGCTCATGCTGTAAATCATTCATTAAAACTATGCACACTGGTTAACCAAAGCTTTACCACAATCCTAGAACTTCATTTCTATTGACCCGCACTTGGTAAGAAGTTAAGTGTTTTAATGCCACAAACAGATAGGTAATTGTGTTCAGGTTGGTAGGGGGTCGTTTTGACCATGAACTCCCTCTAACCTGTAATTATGAAAATACATTTCAGATGCAATTAGATGTTGGTGTGGGGGAGATGATTATAATTTACATTGGATTACTGCAGCAATTATTCTAAAATTTTCTCTAAATTGTGAAATACCTGCAAAATTATGATCAAGTAAACCAAGGCGTTTCTCAATGATTTTCAGTGTTTATGCAGACCTGCGATTATGTTTCTTTTCTTTTTTTTTTATTTATTGAAACATGTCCCATTATCAAATTATTCAATTGTCAGTTCTGTTTTACTTGAACTCTAAACCAACTCTTATGCACTGTATACAAAAGAAGTTTATCATGACTCATAGATTTGCATTCTTTGATGATGTGTACATTGATTCCTGATTACAAGAGTAAACATAATAATCTTTACCTTTGATACTGACCATGGGAAGTATTCCCAAAGAGTCAAAAAGATGAAGACCAAATATGGGGCTTTTTAAAAGGGGACTCCCCCCCTGCAAGTGCCCCTAGACAATGTGGTACTGTAATGGAATGAAGAACAACAAGATGAGCAAACTGAGAAAAATTGAGAAAATATGGGATAATTTGCTCAGAAGTTAAGAATTTTCAAATTTTTTTATTGTGCCTCTTGTGGGCATCCTTGAGTTAGCAACATTTGCATAATCTGTGATGTGAGACATGGACAATCACCCATTCACTTTTTACCTAAATTTATTCAAAATATAATCAATATCAAATTTCAAATTAGGAATTAACAGTATTCTTTCTGTAATGCTTGCAGAATATATATGGCTATACCATATGCGAACAGAAAAAACCAATACTATATACTTAGAAAATGGGAAATTCTGAGTACAAAAATGAATAGGAAGGTCTACGTGGTGTCAAATTTTCACATTTTTATCAAAATCTTATGTTTCTCCATTTGCTTACAGCAAAAGTTCCCCTAAAGTTCCATAAGACTAATGGATCAAAGTAGGCCTACAGAAGTACAAGACTTTGTCACTTCCCCCTTGCTACTTCCACGTCTTGGTATAACGCACCTTATTGGTAAATAACGGGCCTGTATCATAAAAAATGCACTCAAACTTACGATGATTAAATTATTAATCGTAAGTCTATGGCAAAACATGTATCATAAAGATATGATTTTTTTTTTATTGTATCTCTTTTATGTTACAGGCCCATGAACTGGTCCATATCTTATACAAACATATTAGGTCTATTGTTCCATACACAATATAGATAAGATCTTCCCTTCATAAACTATAGTCTTTTTTAATAGAGCAAGAAAAAAAAATGAAAATTAACAAATAAACATAAAAGGAGACTGAATATATACAGTTTGATGAAGCTATTCGAGCAAGGTCTAGCAGTACTTGTACTTACTAAAGTTGTGTCACTTCATCTTTGTCTTGGTTATAATTCACTGTTATTGATTGACAAATGTCAAGTTCATATTGTATAAATGTAAATATATTCAGTTTGATATTTGATGTTCCTTGTAGAAAAAGTTGACATTGTATATGATTAATCCTATGTGTATTAAAGTACAAATGTTTTTTTTTTATTTTGATGCCTAAGAAGTATGTATGCCAAGATTGCCGATTGAAAGAATTATTTTTTTTAAAGAGTGATTTATAGTACTGCTCCAGTTCTCTGGTCTCCACCCAATTTTTTTTTCATTTTGAATCGGGTAGTCTAATATGAACATAGAATGTTATCTTTCCAACTATTTTCTCACCTTCTCTCCTTCTCTCTCTCTGTCTCTCTGTCTCTCTCTCTCTCTTTCTTTTCCACTCTTCCACTCTTCCTGCTCCCACTCATTCTTTTCCTCTACCTTTTCCCTATTGTTATCCTTTCTCCTTCCAACCACTTTAATTAGCAAGTATATATATATTTACCCACTATGTTTGCACTCTCCAGAGGTACATCCATATAGCTTTCCTCACACCCAGAACATTTGTATAGGAGGCTCAATTTTCCAGTTGTTTCAACATAAGATAAAGGGTAACTTCACCCTGATATTGATGTATTGTTAGTAAATGAAGGAAAATGAGTTGAACAAACTGTGAAAATTTGAAAAAAAATTGGCAAAGATTTGTTAAAAAGTTATGAATATTCATATTCACAATGATATGACCATCACTGCCGCTTATGGGGATCCATGAGATCTGCAACGTCTGCAAAATCTGTGACATCATATTGGACAACTAGAACTCCTCTTTCACTTTGTACATAGAAATCTAAAAAATACATGTATGGATGAAGGACAAATTCAAATTCAAATTTAGGTTCAACATAAATCTTCTCAAAATATGTGCAGAATTGAGAAATGAATACCAACGCTTTGTTGATTCTTTTTAAAATAGAAGGAAATGTGACATTTTGAATGCAGATTGAATGAGGAGTTCTCCAACATGTTGTTACAGATTTGGTCAATACTTGCACGGATCCACATCAGCGGCAGGGATTGTCATATCTTTACGTTTGACTTTGAAATATGTAACTTTAGGATGGGTTGTTTCGATTTTGCTCATTGTTTATCCTATTATTATCATTCAATGTGATCATGATAATTCCAGGGATTGGTTCCCCTTTAAAGTTAGTTCCTACCAGTTTTATCTAGTGTCTGATACATACTTTGGTTCCGTGTGTGCCTTTCTCATAGTTCCAAAGTCTGTATAGCCAATTTGTTTGAACATTACAAATTCAACAACTTTTGTCTAATTGGATTATGACTAATAGTGCCACCCCTTCATAAAAAAATATCTTTCAAGGTTCAAGTCAATGAATTAAGCCTTCACTCAAAGTCAAGGTTAATAAAGTTCATTTTGCCAAGCCTATACATGTAAACATCCGTAATTATCATTTTCTTTGCAGAGAAATGAAACGTTGTCACATTTTTTATAATGTACATTTATTCCATTCTTGTCAAATCTTGTCTACAAAATATTCTCATACATGTAGACTCCCCATCTTTAACTAGATTTCGGTGCATATTTGATTGTAATTTTGTCAATGATACCAAATAATCAATTTACAATATGATCATTTCCTACTTTTCCTGAAAAGATCGATATAATTTCTGAATCTGTTATTGTCCTCTTTTCATTGTTATATTTACTTCGGACTAGGAATGGAATATACATATAAACTACATTATATTCAAATGATGTTAAATGTATAGGACCTATACATGTACATTCAAGTTATATCTAGTATTCTTGTAATATAATCTCATCTTTATACGGGTACAAACTACACGTAGGCTTACATTTGTACACCCCCATAGTTTTCTTCCACAAACTAGTGAATTATCCTCCCTCTGTTCAGTCCAAATGGAGGGCGTGGAGATATTTGTAAGAAGCCAAGTTCGGGGGATTAATTGTTATGGTAGTATTACCTTTCTTCTCAACCAGAACTGTACCTACTGAATAGAACTGTCATCAAACCAGCAGAAACTTTCCCACCGTTGCTTTCTCACATGGAAGAGGGAGAAAGAGGGAGAAAGAGAGAGGGAGGGAGGGAGAGGGAGAGGAAGAGAGAGAGAGGGGGAGGGGGAGAGGAAGAGAGGGGGGGTGGAAGGACGGAGAGATAGAGAGGGAGAGAGGGGAGGGAGGGAGAGAGGGGAAGAGGAGAGCAAGAAAGGGAGAGAGAGAGAGAGAGAGAGGGGGAGGTGGGAAGGAGACAGAGAGAGAGAGAGAAAAAGAGAGAGATAGAAAGAATAGGAGAGAGAGAGCATCAGCTTTAGAGGAGGAAAGCAGCGAATATCGTCTACCCCATCCCATTCCTGCAGTTTGTGGGTCATGTCGGAGCAACGTCCTGTTCAGAATGCATAGCATCCCTGAGCAAATTGATATTGTAATGAAATAGCCCAGGCTTGCTGGAATGTAATTTTATGTAGAATGAATGCATACGATGTGAAAAGTGTTGTATTTCTTGGATACATTAGCTATTAGTTACCATAGGGTGCTTTGGGAATGGATGTCATTTGTAAAATTCTGCAAAGGTATGAAATATTGTAAGGAAGATGGTAACAAATGATTTACAATGTATATTTTGTCCAGTGGTATACTCATTGGAGTTATTTGTTTTTCTATAAACCTGTGATCATACTCTTTTGATGGGTGTTGAACCTTTGTTTTCTTTCTATCTTATAGAAATGCTTATGGATCTCATATGACGCGATATAAACTTTTTCCGTAAAATTAAGTCGAACGCCAATTCAATGCTCTTTTGAATGCTATTCAAATAGGAACCGGCTTCTGATTGTTGTGTTCACACAGTTCAATACACTGCGTACAGACCTATTGTCCATGACCCACATTATTTTGCGGAAATACTCTATATCATGATATATTCATTTCGTCACTTTTCATGCAAAATAAAAATTTTCTCCTTACAACACGATTTCTACTATCTCAGAAATAATACAAAGATAATAGCTAGAGATACCCTACATAAATGTACATAATAGAAAACTTTTGTAGTTTTATACTCTAATCAATTTCCACAGAGAAAAACATATTGCTTATGACAGTTTTCATTTTTTTCTCTTTCTTGTTTGATCTGTAGGAAAGAAAGGAGGGTTACGCGTGAGTCAGGAGTATAACAGTGCATCGTCTCTTTCGGGTGATTCGGATAGTCTCCCTGGAGGTGTAGTGAGAAGGAGAGAAACAAGGAGAGACAACTTCAACAAGAGACATACGCTCGTTGGAATAGAGAATGCAGAGGACCTAGAGAATCTTACTTTAGCTTCACATGTGAGTATATGTTCATTATGTTGGTGGTGATGATGGTGGTGATGGTGGTGGTGGTGATGGTGGTGGTGGTGAAGCTGGCGATGATAATGAAGATGATGGTGATGATGATTAGGATAATAGCAGTGTTTGTGGTTATGATGGTGTTGATGATGATGATGATGATGATGATGATGATGATGATGATGATGATGATGATGATGTTGGTGATGATGAGGAGGCAGAGAAGGAAGAGGAGGATGGTGCAGTTCTTGGCGGTAATAATGATGGCATTGATGGTAATGATATTGGTGGTGATGATGGTTGTGGTGATAGTGGTGGTGGTGTGATTTTCTACGGATTCCCATTTTTTGTATGATATGTGGATGACGATATGATGAATATTAATTATTATACATGTGCTAGAGTGAATTGATAACAATAATGTTTTGTTATGGATATTGATGTGCTAGATTGTGATAAACATTATCGTGTCACAGTTAACTTACTATTGTGATTCCACTTTTACAGAGGACTTCTCCCAAGAAGGTCAGAGAGAGCCCTCTAATCATGGAATATTTAAAAAGGAAATATCCGGAGCACACCGACAGGATCCAGGGCAGAGCTGCTGAGGTAATATGACACTCGATATATTTATTAAAAAGATTCCCCTCATCTTCTGACACCTTCCCTTTTTATCTCCCCCTCTTTCTTTTTATTTGTCCATCTCTCTTTGCATCTCACCTGCTTGGTGTTCCTAAGGACTCCTAGGTCCATTATGTATATCCTTCTTTGTAATTAAAACCAAGAAACAAATAAAATTTCAAATTATGATTACAGCACTTGTCAACAACATGAAATTTGTAATAAAAAAGATTGTCATCTCCAAGTTTTCTTGCAGAAAATTCACAAGTATGGTGCATCCCATAGTGAGGGAGTCTCTTACATATACAGCAAAATCTTTAAGCATAATGTAATCTATTTCTCTAAAATTAAGTCAAACACAAATTCAATGCTCCTTTGTATTAAATGCTAATCATATTGGAACCGACTTACAGATCTACATGTATTAACCCTTAAGCCAGTTTATTTTATTGAAATAGTTTATATCATTTTTTACTACTTTAAAAAAAATAATAATAATTGGCTGAGACGCGAATGGGAAGCCTTAGGTATGACTGAACAGCCCAAATATGAGGTTTTGCATCATGAATTGAGGAAATTCCGCAAAGATTACCAGATTCCTTGTCCTTTTAGGGATCTTTTATGAAAGATGAGCCACACGATACACGCAATTTGTTCTCATTGAAGTTCATGTCGTGGGACGAGCGCATCAATTCTCTCTGCTTAATGAAAATAGAGTCGTTGCCTGGGGCTATTGCTGTAATGGTATAAGAGCACAATTGGGATGAATATTATTTCCGAAAATATCATCTGCTTTACAAGTGAATTTTGATCTGAAAATTGATTTTATCTGTTGGGGCTGAATTGGAGTGCGTGTGTGCACTTTAATGGAATTTAGAGGAATTTTGATGACTTACAGTCATTTTGAAATGCTTATGAGTATTAAGCACATTTCCGCCAATGAATATTTTGAAGAGTTTCGTCTCATTTATAGATATGATTTACATTGAAATTGCTGGATATCCCCAAATTTTTGTCTTGTTGAAATCTGATGATGAAGTTCTTCCAATGTAGGTAAATTGAATAACAAATTTTAATCTGACATGAGACTAATATTTTGAATGCAAGTCTTTCAATATCAAATAACATGAAGATCCCATAACAATCTAACCACACACACAAACACAATTCAAGTGTTTTAGCCATAAACAATCATTTCTCAATTTTGAATTACACTTTTAATGTGAGCTCAATTTTCTGAATGACAAGGGGATGATTGATTCTCAATTCAGGTGAAAACAAAGAACATTGGGTCTTTTACACAAGTGCCTCCTGATGACAAGCTCATTTGCACTCCATTGAACTTGAATTACCTAGTCTATAGAGCTCCTTTTTACTGCAAAAATGGTTGTGATGATAAAACACCAACTCTGCATTTCATAATGTTCAAGACAAGAAAAAGGGCAGAACAACACCTTTGCTGAAGTAGACAGATTCTAATGTTGCTTTTGTAAGTGCATTTTGATGTTACACAGAACAATATGAATCTACTGTATTACAGTGTTTTATCACAATACATCTTGTTAGTCACTGGTACATGTATTATTCTGATACTTTTTTTTGCATTGCACAATCCACGAAGAAAGTTATTGTGAAGTTAAACCCTTTTTTTGTCAGTATATTTGACTGAATAATCTTGTCATATAGCTACTTGCGAAAGGTGCCTTGTATATCAGAGAGATAACCGCAGTCTTGAATATATGACATCTTGCAATACCTAGCTGAATGAATCCAGATGAAGTAGCAAAGAAAAAAATGAAATCAGACATTTGAAGGAAATATTTTCCCATGATGATGAATCCCTCTGCGCTGACATGTTGAAATCGTCCCTCCCCTGATATGAGCCTTGTCGAAGAACATTAAGTCATGTGATAAATAGTCAAGTGAAAAGGAACAAACAGCATGATTTAATAGTGAATCATATTTGATAATGATTGTTATCAAGATCGTTATCTATATACTGTATGAGTTTTACTTTTAAGAATTATATGGTCCAAGCTTCTCAGAAATTCCCGCTCAGTATGATGCACATTCATTTGTATACAAACAATGAAAAAAAAATAACAACTCACTTCAATGTAAAAATGGTCCCATAATTCGAAAATATATGCATGTGGAAATTTTTGCTTATAAATACAGTATTTGATTGTTACCAAGATATTTATGCCTATAGGCAGTGGCAGTTGTACAGTTTTGGAGGATGAGCTACATGTTTGTCTTCAAACAACTGGTTACCCATATAAAGCTAAGGCAATTAAGCAGCAGCAATTGTAAAGCACTTTATGAAGAGGTGATAAGAGCTATCTTAAAAAACATTTATTATTTATATTCTCATTTTGGCATGTAATGTAATAATACATAGCAATAGTTAGGCCTTCATACTTATGCAATCTATGATTGATACATATACATATCTAGTCAAAGGGATACCAGTATCACAAAGATTGAGGATCTATAATTGTCTGATTGAAGCACTGACCGCAAAACCACTTGGTTGCGCTTCTATCCCCTACTAAGTAGGGGTGAACAACGCACCCCTTGTCAAATGTAAAAAACATGTGGTTTGAGGCTTTGAAAATTGGTTTTGTCTGAGGTCGCATTAGACGAGGGATGTTTCGAACTTCCCTCACGAATTTACAGTACAATGGATGTTTGTTGCCCTGCCGCTTTCAATTTGTGGAATTTTTCTTTCATTCTTTTCAGAACTTTCATGAATATTCGTAAATTTGAAGGGTTAGACAGAAGTCAGCAAATTTATGTGTGCAATGGGCTGTGTGATTTAATATATTAATATTTTTGTAAGTGAATGTTTGTAAAAATAAGTCATACAAGGGTTCTTTGTGTCCATGTTATTAAAGGGAAATTAAAATATTGGTTTCTTTTGTGTTCAATGGGTAGGCCAGATGGAGGTGGAATTGTTATGGCAACCTTTAAAATTCACTCAAATTTTTAATTTACAAATCCATCATTATAATCATGATTGTCAAGGACAGTGCCATTAGAAATTTCAGTTCTGAATATTCTCTAATGATAATAGATGTGTATGAATTTTGTATTGAGAAAATGATTGTACAAGATGAATTTTCATTGAATGATTTTGGGTCTATCGAGACGCAGAGAAGTGTGGCATACACTGAACATCATGTTGGTAAGCCTACATACAAATACCCATACTTGGATAATATTTTTTTTCTGCAACCCTCAAATATGATATGATAAAAAAGAGAGAGAAAAACTTGTGATGACTTACTTATTGGCTTGTGATGAAAGCATTTGTCATCTGGAAGAGAATTGACAATTATTGTATGTGACCGTAGGATTATCAAGCAAACCTCATATTGCTGAAATACAAGCGTTGTTATATAGTGGATCTGACTTGGGCCTTTCAGAGAGAGGGTCACAGTTGAAATGGTGTTTATTTCCTCTATCAAGTAATTCATTCACAATTTGCTGCACTCGACCCAGGTCTGGTAACATGTACCTATTGCTATACTGGAGAGCCAAGCTCATAAAGAGAAGATGATACATGTTTGATGACAAGCTTTCAGTTGTATTAATCTAGATTCATTGGAATTGTGTTGTGAATATTTGTTGTATTTCATATTGAAATATAAACTGGACATTTTTAAAATTTTAGATCACATAGGCATACACATTTAATCACAGCTTACCGCACTGGCTTCATCAGAAACATGCAGGGCGCAAGAAACCCACTTGCCCGAATGCCCAGGGCAAAAAAATTGAGCCATTTGGCAAGTAAATAAGATTGTCACTTGCCCAAAAAGACATATAGAAATTGTGTTGGGGTCATTAATTTGAGAAGCGACTTGTGCTGTCTGGCAAGTGGTGCCAAACATTCTTGTAGCACCCTGACATGTAAATAATGTTTTTGTTAAAGCTCTTAATCATTATACATATAACAGGAAGGTAGAATACATATTGAATTTCAGAGTCTATTATTGATGGAATACATTTTAAATTTGCTTTATTACAAAATACCTTGCATATTTACTTTCAAAATGGAGTAGAATTGCCAAGAAGTCATGCCCTTTTCTTTTGAAATTTGCGGTCTGGCAAATACGTGATCTCCAAAACATCTAAAGGTGTTTGAAATGTGTCATTCACCTCCGATTCACTCCCACACATTTTAATGTAGTCTTTGATCACAGACCCTAGTTTTGACTTTTCAATCCATTAATTCTTTAAGTATGGAGTAAAGCTAGCTGTAGCAAAATCGTCTGTGTTAGAAAAGACCTTATGCATGGCCGTGTATAATCTAATATGCATTTTAGATTATACAGACTTTGTTATTGTAATGAAAATTAGTATTAGAAAAATTAGAAAATTAGTAAGTATGGAGTAAAGCTAGCTGTAGCAAAATCGTCTGTGTTAGAAAAGACCTTATGCATGGGGGTGTATAATCTAATATGCATTTTAGATTATACAGACTTTGTTATTGTAATGAAAATTATGGGGTCTGGGCTTGAAGACTGATTAAATATTCCTTCATACTCTATTAAATACCCTATGTGTTATCTGACCATGAAAAGATTACTATGAATGAAAAAATCAATATCGGATTCAATGCTTTTAAACACAGCTCGCTTGGGCAGAGATGTGTAGATATAGTGCATTGTATATTGTAAGTCATATCTCCGCTGTGTTATCTTAGTCTGGAATGATAATATTTTAAGCTTTTTATTTTGTTTGTTCTTATGAATATCCTGTTTGATGGCATTGAAAATCAAGAAGTGTGTACTTCCATTTATATTTTGTATTACATTTACAGTATAAAGGCTTCCACTTCATATTCCTTTGAAAATGCAGGTAACTCTGAATGTGTTTGGACCATACAAATTTGTTAATGATTTTATGATCTGTTAGCCAATTATTCGACTTGGAGAAGTTCAAATTTTATTGATAGAGTTGATCATATATGATTTTAAAACATCACTGTCTGTAAGTGTGTAAGGTATTGAGCTTTTTTTTTATTTGCAAAATACACTTGCATTTCAATTGCATGGAATTTGGAATTTGGAATTTATTCATTTGAACGTCATTGACATGTACAGCCAACATTTTGTTCTGATTGGAATTTGGAATTTGGAATTTATTCATTTGAACGTCATTGACATGTACAGCCAACATTTTGTAATTATTTGGATTATTTGGATAAAAAACACATTATATGTTTACAGCGCTGCGCATATTGCAATATGTAAATGAATTGTAGACTCATGTATTCACTGCACTGTATAGGCCCGTAGTGTATACAATATCTCCATATGGCTCTCATGTAATGGTGCATTGCTATGGTAACAGAAGCACAATACATGATGCCTGAATGGAGTTTGGCTCCCCATGGAGAATGCAGATTCTCATCGCCCTCTCCACCCCACTCTCTCCCATCAAATCTCATTTCTTTCTCTCATTTTTTCTTTTATTCTTTCCCTCTCTCTCTCTCTCTACCTCCCTTCTACAGGAACAATTTCTTAATTTCCTAATTTCACTTAATATCCCAGCCTCCACAGCCTCCATCTTATTCTCCTTCAATCATCAACCCCTTTTCCTCCTTTTTTATTTTTTTGTTGAAATCTTTTTTCCTCCTTTTTAATCATCTGTGTTTTTATGTAGTTATTCCACACATCAAACATGGTTATATTTCCAATTGACAACAATAAGATAAATATTATGATTTCTATACAATTTCAAGGAAGAAACTTGATGTGCATATATTTCTGTTTATGTCTTTATTCAATGTTAACAATTATTCATATAAACTAAATATACATATGTTAAAATTTTTGTGGTAATTTTTTTGTTAATTTCATTAACATGAATTAACTAGAGTTCTCGATTATTAATGCCTCCAGACTTGTGTACAAACATCTTCCAAACAAACCTCAATTTTGGTATATTACAATGTAACTGCCAGGACAAGAGAGATGGACAAAATCAGTATCAAACATCTTCCAAATTGTGAAAAATTTACTGAAAATTGCAGCCTACCATTATGTCAGTCGATCTCAATAACTTAACATATTCCCCCCCTTTTCCCATTTTTCAGGCACCGATCAGCAATGGCGTATTCTGTGAGACGGATCTAGACAACATGGATAATATGGACACCATGTCGGAGATCAATACAGAGGCGACAGGCTTTACAAGAGGGGGTCGTTTGAGGGCCAGTATGCCGGTCATTAGGCCAGCGGTCAACATGACCAAAGAAAGGCCACTAGGTAAGAGTTGAGATAAAAACTAAAGAGAAGTGTGCTATCCTTGCTGGTCTTGTTCTCTCTCTACTTTCATTGCCTTCTTTCCCTCTTATAGGCTTCTTGATAGAGTTGGTCATCTAAGGTCCATGATGCTGGTCATTAGGCCAGCAGTCAATATGACCAAGGAAAGACCGCTGGGTAAGACAAAAAATGTGGTTCAAGTTTTTGGCCTGCTACTCTTTCTTCCCTTTCTTGCCGTATCTTTCCCTTCTCTTTTCTGGCACCTCAAGAGTTGGTCGTCTGAGAGCCAGCATGCCGGTCATTAGGCCAGCGGTCAATATGACGAAAGAAAGGCCGCTAGGTAAGACAGGAAATGTGTTTCAATTTTTCAATTTTTTGGCCTGCTACTCTTTCTTCCCTTTCGTGCCGTACCTTTTCCCTTCTCTTTTCTGGCACCTCAAGAGGTGGTCGTCAAAAGTGGAGTATGTCGGTCATTAGGCCAGCGGTTAATATGACCAAAGAAAGACCGCAAGGTAGAGAAGAAATTCTCTTCTACTGTTGCCTTTGCCCTCTCCTCCAAATAAAATAAGAGCAATTAGACCAAAGAGAAGTGCTGATTCTTATCGAGTTGTGAACTCTTCTTCATTTTTTTTATACAGAGTTAAATAGTCTTGAACTTATTATGTGAAATATTGAACAGCATCAAGAAACTTTTTCTTGAAATATAAGTGTATAATACATTCATTTCTCCTTCCTTTCCCTACTTTTATTTATCTTCATTCCCATTCTCCATTCGTCTGCCCATCCTCCTTTCTACAAATTCCCCAAATGATGTTTGATTTTTGTATATAGGAAAAGATTCAAGATACATAATTTATAAATTGTGCAGTTTAACCAGCATTGGACAATTTCATTTTTTCTTCTTTTCTGCAGGTCTCGTCTATCTCCAGTACAAAAACGAGACCAAGCGAGGGCTAATGCCTAACGAGGTAACCGGCATTGACACAGTGAGGGCGCTGTACGTCCGAGCATTCCCAAAGCAACTCAACATGGAGATGCTGGAACAACCTGTCAGGAAGATCTATATCAAGGATCCAACTACAGAGATATTCTATGAATTGGAGGATACAGCGTAAGTGAAATGATGCAGCGAAAATTTTATTACAAAAGTAAAATATCATATACTCCCAGATGTTTTAAAAGGTAATATTTAACAATGCCAAGTCATCTCTAAAAAAGGTTATGATGTTTGTGATGCTCTTGATATCTGCAAGTATATAATTAACAATGTTGTAAAATGTGAATAATAATTTACAATCCAAAAAGAGTAAAATAAGATTAGCACTCAGAAAGCTTGTTGATTTGGATCAGCAACGTGATCATGCTGTAATCAACAAAGCTTACTGCAAGGAATTGTCTGTACATAATGCGTTGCTCTCGCGAAGGAAGTGGGAAAAGGTATATTTCTTTTGAAGTTTGTTTATCATGTTTGCAGTATTATAGATACTTATCATGACATCTATCTGCCTTTACATAGCGAAATTCAAGACCGCACTGTCCTGAAAATCTACGAGCCTGGGTTCGTGGAGGACCCCAACGCCCCCGGCCCCTCCTCCCCTCGCAGCACCACCTCCACCCCCGTCGAACTTGACTACTACTCCGAACCTGAGGTCGACCA
Source organism: Temnopleurus reevesii (assembly GCA_036244855.1). NCBI lineage: Eukaryota > Metazoa > Echinodermata > Echinoidea > Temnopleuroida > Temnopleuridae > Temnopleurus > Temnopleurus reevesii. The sequence continues at coordinate 34,739 of BQKZ01004423.1, read as the reverse complement.
CCAGAAGAGGGATGTGAGGAAGAATCGATATAATACCATGACGGTCCCTCGTAATATGCATTTCAAATCGATGGAGGGCGAGGGCGCCAAACAGGCTCCAGCTGCAGGGAACCTCAACCCTTCTCCAGAGAAGAAGCCACAATCGCAATCACTGGTAATAATTTTCTTCTTGCCCTTGTATATATTTTAGGGAAGATATTGGTTGAAATGATTAAAGTGTGCAGTTTATCATTTGTCATATGAAGAAAAGAAGAAATACCTTGAATATTGGGGATGAAGCAAATAAATTTGTTTCAAGCAATTAAAGCAGTATGATTATAAGAACAGTATGACCAATACTCCACATTTGTGACCATAGAATTAGAACTTTCAATGGGTGTTGCAAGAAAGTTGTCCTCAATTGCAAATAACAGTTAAAATCATTGTTTCATGCCCTTCTTGTCAGAACCGCAAACATTTTAGGAATGGAAATGAATATGCAACTGATTTGCAGTTGATTGGCAATAAATTGAAACTTACTAGCAGCACACTCTAATGGGGTGTTGCTCAAAATCAACTGCAAATCACTACAGCAACTTTGCCAATTGTAACGCGCATTTTCATTCGCGCACGGTATGCTCATTTAACAACACGCGCATGAAACAATGATTTTGATTGGCGCGTTCCGATCAACTGCAACTTGCGATCAATAGCAACTTTTGAGCAACACCCCCTAAGTGTGTTAGATTTCAATCTATAGTATAGTATATAATTACATTACTGAATCAATTCAAATAAAGATATTTCCAAATGTAAAAATATATTAAATATATCATGGCATTATTAATGATTCCCATGTTATAGATAAATTGTAATATTGCCAATTTTCATTGATTTCACACCTCTTTATGTGCTCTTTTAGGAAAATTTCCGCCGCGGAGTACCGGAGCGTTCAAGCGCAACCCTCCAGCGGCCTGCAGCCCACACCCAAGCCTTCCAGCGTATGACTCCAGAGAGGGCTACCCTGAGTGGCCCAGTCACCAGGGGGCCCCAAGGACAAGGTGGACCCCACCCCCAGAGCCCCTACGGGAGGCGAGGGCAACCCCACCCTAACCAGGGGCAACACCCCCATGGGAGCGCCACCATGCCTCGTCGGATGCCCCCACCCTCCCAGCATGATGGTGGTGGAGGGGGTGGTATGGGCTCCCCTAGGCCCCAAGGAGGGAGTGCTACCATGCCCCGCCAGCACCCTAGGGGTGGACCATCGGTGGTGGATGGAGGTAGTAGGCCTGGCAGTCGGCCATCCAGTGGGGATATGGTATCAAGGAGCACAACTCCAGGTAAGATTTTGTTTAAAAGCTAGCAATTATTTTCCTCCTTGAAAAGTTCTAATGATTCCTTGCACTCCTTCGGCGATCAAGTGAACAGGACCACATTAAAAAGCATGATCTTGACCATATTGTGAATTAAACCAACTAACTCAGCTTTAAGTGAGTGCAAAAAGAGTGGGAAATTCTTTTGAATATATCGCTCTGAAATATTAATCTACTTTTATGGTTCTATAATTCTGCTAATTTCTTTTGTTTCTAAAATACATTATTAAATCTTGCCAGCTTTGAATCCCAATAAAAACTTTTAGATACTTATAACGCAGAGATAACTTCATACAAATTATACACATGCTTTTCTATGATGATCAATGTAAAGTTATTAAATCATTTTACTCGTTCTCTTTACTTTACAGTAACAAAGGTGATCCAGAACCAGGTGATGTCAGCTCCCATGCCCAACGGTCAGCCCCGCCAGCGAGGCCCCCCACCCCAGCACCACCACCAGACCCCACCCGGCAGACCCCAGGGAGCCCAGCATGGCACCCTCCCAAGGAACGGAGCCCCAGGGATGAGACAGCCCATCCCCAATGGTATGGGACCACAGCATCGGGGGCAGCCCCCTCTCAGGCGGCATGGTAGTCACGATGGCACCTTTACTAGCCATGGCAGGTGAGCATATAGGCAAGGTTTATCACTGGTTTTTTAATGGGTCACCCCCATATAGGTGATCCCCTCGACTTGGGACTCACCCCCAAATTAACACTTTTAAAGTGAAGACTGTTCTCGGCAGCCCCCTCTTCAAAAAGACGGTAGTCATGATGGCACCTTGATTAGCCATGGCAGGTGAGCGAGGCATTATAGGGTATATTATGTAGGGATCATCAAAGGTGCTATTTCCCTACAAGTATCATTTATTCAAGTTATTTTTTTTTGCGCCCTTCCTTTATTGCAGAGATGCCAACATCTGTGAATATGCATGAAAAGAGATCGGTCTTCTAGGTACAGACTATTGGACTTCGGTCTTGCATTTTGTACAGTGCATGATACAGAGTCTGAAATTACAGGCTGCATTGTCTTTTTCTATTTGCAAGGCCATCAGAATGAAGTAAAGTAGTCTAAAAATGCAGACTCTTGATTATGCACTATGTACATTGTGGAAAACTTTAGTTTTTCAAGTGTCTTTACCTGCAGACTAAGGAGAGAGATTGAAATACGAATCACCAAACAGCTGAACAAATTATTTTCTCATAAGATGAAGCACGTTTATAGATACGTTTGGATCAGCTGTTTTGTGATATTAATTTCTATCCTTATGCATATTCCTTAAGGTTGGCATCTTAAGTTTATGGACCTGTCTTGAATATAAACTAAGTTGGATTAGAAATGAAAACTATCAGGTGTTGATTTTGGTGCTTGCATGCATGATATGTTGCTATGTCAGGGAATCCTGAATGGTTTGTGAGGCTGGCTTCTGTTGGAATGAAAGAATGGATCAAAACTAACTTTGGTAAAAAGTCCATGTGATTTACTACTGAGATGGTTTTTAATGAAAATGCCAACTGTTTCAATGCAAAGTTGATTGGGAATTGAAATTATATGTTGCTTGTAATGTGTAAATTGAAATTTCTTTATGTTCAAAGGTTTGATATTAAACGCAATATAAACTATTTCCGAAAAATTAAGTCAAATGCCGTTTCAATAGTCCTTTGAAATGCTATTAAAATCGGTACCAACTTGTGATTGTTGTGTCTGCAAAGTCAAATACATGGCGTACGGATCTATTATCTATCACCCACTTTATTTTACGGAAATAGTTTATATTGTGTTATCATAACAATGGTTTCTAAATCTAACCTTTTAACCCATATATTTGAGTGTTTATTATGTAAATGTTATAATATTGGTATTGATGCTTGGCATGCTTGTACGAAATCCAACTGCTTCTGCGTTTGTGTTTACTAATCCTTCCCTAGACCTCAAAGCGCTCCATCAACAGAGGGCGCTGTTGGAGCGAGACCTGGCGTCCACCCTGGTGCTCGACCTTTCTCCCAGCCTGCCCCTCGTACTCCCAACAGACTCCCGCCAGGGGAGGAAGGCACAAGGTAGGCTGTGGAATACGTGTTTGATGTGGAAGCATGGTGGGGTTATTAGGGGGTTGGAACTGTATATTAGGTGCTCCTTGTACACCTGCCAGTCTCCACTTGACCCATTGACTATTTAATTCTGTGATTCTCATAGACTTTGTGCAGGACCTAACCGGTTCCAGTGGTCAATGTGTTAAGGTCGGTAGGCAATTTGGCAATGATGAGGTAACAAGTTGTGGTAGGTGTTTAAGGGAAAGGTAGGATTAATCTGGCAGGATAGAGATACAGTGGAACCTCGTTATAAAGAGGTCGGATATAGTGAGATACCTGTTATATCAAGGTGATTTGATTGGTCCCAGTTCTTCATAGTTCTTTGTTTTTTTACCCTCATATTGTGAGGAACCTGATATAACAAGGTCATTTTCATGGTCCCAAGGACCTCGTTATAAAGAGGTTTCGCTGTATTGGGGTTTCGATAACGTATTAGGGAAGGGTAGTGGTATAAATGGTGTAAGGGGTACTTGGGTGCAAGCGGGTATTAGGGTTGTGCTGTAGTCGGGATATGACACTGTAGGGTATTATGGTTTGTAACAGATATTACTGGGCTTTCATTTTGCAAAGCGACCGCTATTTACAACGTTAAATTTATGGACGGCCAAAACGGTCATTAAAGCATTTGCAAAGGTTGTTGTTTTCTAGACAAAATGATTGTAAATGCTTCTACAAACAAGGTTTAATTATCAAATAAAGTAATTATCTTTTTCACTTCTATTCCAGAGCATATTAACTTCCATTTGGTCGCCCAGAGATCTAACTTTTTAAAAGAGTGCCCGCGTTGTAAAGCAAATGCTCAGTATTAAGATGTGGTTGGGTTAGTAGGATTGTGGTCATGGTACCAAATGTATTATGGGGCCTGTAACATAAAAGATGCAATTAAACTTACGATAAATATTAATCGTAAGTCTATGGCAAAACGTGTACCATAAAGATACGATTAATTTTCAGTTTATCGTATCTCCTTTATGTTACAGGCCCATGGTATGGCAGAAGTATTGGGCATTGCAGGTGTACTCGGCTAAGGGCATTATTTAGAAAGATGACACTTTTGTTTGAAATCCGTGAAAAAGGAGATTTTCTGGGTGTAAGCATAATATATCAAACTAAGAGTATTGGGGTATTTTAAAAATTGGCTTGTTTGTTATTTTTTAGCATGAAAACAAAATTTGAAAGCTAAATGCAATGCTGGTGTTTAAGTGACAAATACAATTTAAGCATACATCAGAAACAAGTTGTATATGAAATGAATGGTTATATAATTTTTGTAAAAAATCATTGAAATGCTGCTCTTTAACTTATGTAGTGTTGTGATCTGTTGAATTAATAAGAGTTGCCAAACTTGCGTAAAGATTTTTTGCTATCATTTTGTGTATCATTTCATTAATGGGCTTTTCTAAAATGTAACATTTGACTTCAAGTTCATTGGTGATCCTTCAGTGTTTAACTTTGTCAATTTTCTCACTTGTTGTCATTTTTTATTTTTCAAAATAATAAGTGTCTCCATTAAAAGTGGTCCCCATATTTCTTTCCACTTATCCTATTTTTTCCCCATTTTATTTCCATTCGCCTGTATTTGTGTTAAATGATCATTATTAAATTTCCCATTTCATTTTCACAGAATTTTTTTAATAATTTTAATTGTCTATACCCTAATATCATTCATAGGGGGGTTTTGTTCAAACGTTGCAATTGATAGCAAGTTGCAGTTGATTGGAACGTGCCAATCAAAATCATTGTTTTATGTGCGTTTTGTTAGAAGTGCATATCATGCGCGAATGAAAATGCACGATACAATTTGCGACTGATTTGCAGTTGATTTGCAATCAATTGCAACTTTTGAACAACACCCCATAGTCTTTGGTGTATGTATATCGATGATGACTGATATATTTTGCTGCTATATCAAATAATGACTGTTATTAAAACAAATTCTTTGATAGCGAAAGGATCTCTGCGATGGAGCAGCAGATAGCCAATCTTGCCGGCATGGTTCGTTCAGTCATCGGGACGCACAATGGTACGCCACAAAGACAAGGGCGCTCTCCACAGGTAATTGTTTACAAGTTTTATATTGTTGTTGTTTAGTGCTGCCATTGACCATCTCTTTCTCTCTATCCCTCTACCTCTGCCAGTCACTGGCATGCATAATATTTGAAAATATTGTTAGACATACCTTGTTATGATTAGTAGGTGACACAATTTTTATACTCTAAAAAGATGTAATTATATTCTAACCATCCTCATCACTTAAATGTGTTTTCTACAGATTAAGGATATTCCCTATACAAATTATATGCCAATTTTACTCTGTGTGCTAGTCAATGGGCTAGTTCTCAAAGGATCTCCCAATCCCACTGCTGCCATCAAAATTGATTTTGCACATTATTATCCAATTGATACTGAATCTTTGTTTCCTATTATTAATTTCTACAGTCAACGTTGTTTTTACATAAAAATAAAATTAAGGGATAATTTGAAGATAGGAGCTTCAAAAGAATGACCAAATTATTACGCTTAAGATTTTGAAGCTTGATTCTGTCTTGTGCAACTTTACTTTTCCTCCTATAATCACGACTGCACATTTAGAATATTGCATTCCATAATGTATGTTTAAATGCAAGAGGGCAGAATACCCAATTTCACCTAATGAATTGAATTGTACTATTTGCTTATATTCCAGGATGCTGCTCAAAGACCGCCAGGGGATCGACCAGCCCCACCTTTGAGAACAGGTATATAATCGTATCCCAAATCTATTTAAGGACTGTCTGAATGGGATTGTAAGGATAAGTTTTGGGCTTATTGATTTGCTGGATATTGCAATATAAAACACAATTGTTTTTTTGTCAAATTATATGCAGTCCATTGATTCATTGATGCATATCTTGATATATTGAATGGGAGATGATATTCAAGAAAAGGAGAACTTTGGAAGAGATAGACTTTGTATCAATTTTGTCTATCTTTTAAATTTTGGTATTCAATTGTCTTTTTATTTATAGCTGTCTGATTGTATTTCTAGGTGTATCTCTCTTCTCCTCTCTTCTTTTCTCTCTCTCTCATTCCTTATGTTGTAAAAAAAAATGTTCTCATTAGACTATTTTTTTCCTGCCTAGACTCTACCCCAGTGCAAGCCCGAACACCAACTCCCCAACACCAGCAACAACCTCAACCACAACAACAGCAACATCCACAACAACCCAGAACACCCACTCCACAGCAACAAATATCCAGAACCCCAACCCCCCAGCAGCAGCAAGGGAGACCCCCTGGGCCCCAGTCTCCTCGACCCTCCTCGCACCCGGGGACTAGCCTGGCTGGTAGACCGGGAGGACAGCCACATCCGGCTGGTGTGAACGTCCAACGTAGCGCCATGGTGCTCAAGCATCGTAGCACAGACCTCCGTATGCAACTCAAACAGATCAGGAAAATGCATCTGAATATGGTAAGGATAAAATTTGATTTCTCTGTGTCACATCATACTTTAGAGTAATATTTCTTTAAACAATGTAATTGCTACTGAAGAAATCGTGAATCAATATCTGGAAATTAGGTGTACTTTTTTATTTGAATGGGGGAGGGAAGAAAGTATGATTGTAATAATTCATTTTAAAATGTGGGTTTATTGTAATTTCATTTACATTGATACTCTCACCATCTCTGATGAAATTTTTTTCAGGAAATACAGTAAGTTGTACCTGAGTGTGTGATTTACTCATTGAACAAGCTTTAACAAGAATTGTTATTCCAAATTGTTGTTCCAAAGCATTCTTTCTTAATGCTTTCTTGATTCTAATACGCAAACATTACTGCAAAAATGATCATGTTTGATTTATAACCTGCAATCATAACGCTGAACACAATGAATAATGAAAAAGATTTCTCAATGAATGATTATTCATTTCTTAATCATTACATTTGTCATAATTTACATTTTTATTTTCCCTTAATATTCCCTTCGATACACAGGTACAACAGATGAACAACAACTTCCGCTCGACCTCCCACAAGATCCGCATGGCACTAGAGGGCGCCCCAGGGACAGACAATCATCCAATCAGAAACCAGCGAGCTAAAGTACATCAAGAATACATCAAATACCTACAGACACAGGAGACNTTCTATAATTGTCTGATTGAAGCACTGACCGCAAAACCACTTGGTTGCGCTTCTATCCCCTACTAAGTAGGGGTGAACAACCAACGCACCCCTTGTCAAATGTAAAAAACATGTGGTTTGAGGCTTTGAAAATTGGTTTTGTCTGAGGTCGCATTAGACGAGGGATGTTTCGAACTTCCCTCACGAATTTACAGTACAATGGATGTTTGTTGCCCTGCCGCTTTCAATTTGTGGAATTTTTCTTTCATTCTTTTCAGAACTTTCATGAATATTCGTAAATTTGATGGGTTAGACAGAAGTCAGCAAATTTATGTGTGCAATGGGCTGTGTGATTTAATATATTAATATTTTTGTAAGTGAATGTTTGTAAAAATTAGTCATACAAGGGTTCTTTGTGTCCATGTTATTAAAGGGAAATTAAAATATTGGTTTCTTTTGTGTTCAATGGGTAGGCCAGATGGAGGTGGAATTGTTATGGCAACCTTTAAAATTCACTCAAATTTTTAATTTACAAATCCATCATTATAATCATGATTGTCAAGGACAGTGCCATTAGAAATTTCAGTTCTGAATATTCTCTAATGATAATAGATGTGTATGAATTTTGTATTGAGAAAATGATTGTACAAGATGAATTTTCATTGAATGATTTTGGGTCTATCGAGACGCAGAGAAGTGTGGCATACACTGAACATCATGTTGGTAAGCCTACATACAAATACCCATACTTGGATAATATTTTTTTTCTGCAACCCTCAAATATGATATGATAAAAAAGAGAGAGAAAAACTTGTGATGACTTACTTATTGGCTTGTGATGAAAGCATTTGTCATCTGGAAGAGAATTGACAATTATTGTATGTGACCGTAGGATTATCAAGCAAACCTCATATTGCTGAAATACAAGCGTTGTTATATAGTGGATCTGACTTGGGCCTTCCAGAGAGAGGGTCACAGTTGAAATGGTGTTTATTTCCTCTATCAAGTAATTCATTCACAATTTGCTGCACTCGACCCAGGTCTGGTAACATGTACCTATTGCTATACTGGAGAGCCAAGCTCATAAAGAGAAGATGATACATGTTTGATGACAAGCTTTCAGTTGTATTAATCTAGATTCATTGGAATTGTGTAGTGAATATTTGTTCTATAAACCAGACATTTTTAGAAATTATAAATCACGTAGGCATATGCTACACTTTTAATCACAGCTAGCCACACTGGCTTCATCAGAAACATGTAAATACTGTGTTTTTATCTTTATCATTATACATTACAGGAAAGTAGAATACATATTGAATTTCAGAGTCTATTATTGATGGAATACATTGTAAATTTGCTTTATTACAAAATACCTTCCATATTTACTTTAAAAAATGGAGTAGAATTGCCAAGAAGTCATGCCCTTTTCTTTTGAAATTTGCGGTCTGGCAAATACGTGATCTCCAAAACATCTAAAGGTGTTCGAAATGTGTCATTCACCTCTGATTCACTCCCACACATTTTAATGTAGTCTTTGATCACAGACCCTAGTTTTGACTTTTCAATCCATTAATTCTTTAAGTATGGAGTAAAGCTAGCTGTAGCAAAATCGTCTGTGTTAGAAAAGACCTTATGCATGGGGTTGTATAATCTAATATGCATTTTAGATTATACAGACTTTGTTATTGTAATGAAAATTATGGGGTCTGGGCTTGAAGACTGATTAAATATTCCTTCATACTCTATTAAATACCCTATGTGTTATCTGACCATGAAAAGATTACTATGAATGAAAAAATCAATATCGGATTCAATGCTTTCAAACACAGTTCCCTTGGGCAGAGATGTGTAGATAAAGTGCATTGTATATTGTAAGTCATATCTCCGCTGTGTTATCTTAGTCTGGAATGATAATATTTTAAGCTTTTTATTTTGTTTGTTCTAATGAATATCCTGTTTGATGGCATTGAAAATCAAGAAGTGTGTACTTCCATTTATATTTTGTATTACATTTACAGTATAAAGGCTTCCACCTCATATTCCTTTGAAAATGCAGGTAACTCTGAATGTGTTTGGACCATACAAATTTGTTAATGATTTTATGATCTGTTAGCCAATTATTCGACTTGGAGAAGTTCAAATTTTATTGATAGAGTTGATCATATATGATTTTAAAACATCACTGTCTGTAAGTGTGTAAGGTATTGAGCTTTTTTTTTATTTGCAAAATACACTTGCATTTCAATTGCATGTAATTATTTGGATAAGAACATATTATATGTTTTCAGCACTGTGCATATTGCAATATGTAAATGAATTGTATTCACTGCACTGTATAGGCCTGTAGTGTATACAATATCTCCATATGGCTCTCATGTAATGGTGCATTGCTATGGTAACAGAAGCACAATACGATGATGCCTGAATGGAGTTTGGCTCCCCATGGAGAATGCAGATTCTCATCGCCCTCTCCACCCCACTCTCTCCCATCAAATCTCATTTCTTTCTCTCATTTTTTCTTTTATTCTTTCCCTCTCTCTCTCTCTCTACCTCCCTTCTACAGGAACAATTTCTTAATTTCCTAATTTCACTTAATATCCCAGCCTCCACAGCCTCCATCTTATTCTCCTTCAATCATCAACCCCTTTTCCTCCTTTTTTATTTTTTTGTTGAAATCTTTTTTCCTCCTTTTTAATCATCTGTGTTTTTATGTAGTTATTCCACACATCAAACATGGTTATATTTCCAATTGACAACAATAAGATAAATATTATGATTTCTATACAATTTCAAGGAAGAAACTTGATGTGCATATATTTCTGTTTATGTCTTTATTCAATGTTAACAATTATTCATATAAACTAAATATACATATGTTAAAATTTTTGTGGTAATTTTTTTGTTAATTTCATTAACATGAATTAACTAGAGTTCTCGATTATTAATGCCTCCAGACTTGTGTACAAACATCTTCCAAACAAACCTCAATTTTGGTATATTACAATGTAACTGCCAGGACAAGAGAGATGGACAAAATCAGTATCAAACATCTTCCAAATTGTGAAAAATTTACTGAAAATTGCAGCCTACCATTATGTCAGTCGATCTCAATAACTTAACATATTCCCCCCCTTTTCCCATTTTTCAGGCACCGATCAGCAATGGCGTATTCTGTGAGACGGATCTAGACAACATGGATAATATGGACACCATGTCGGAGATCAATACAGAGGCGACAGGCTTCACAAGAGGTGGTCGTCTGAGAGCCAGCATGCCAGTCATCAGACCAGCGGTCAATATGACAAAAGAAAGGCCGCTAGGTAAGACAAGAAATGTTTTTCATTTTTTTGGCCTGCTACTCTTTCTTCCCTTTCGTGCCGTACCTTTTCCCTTCTCTTTTCTGGCACCTGAAGAGGTGGTCGTCTTAAGGGCTAGCATGCCGGTCATCAGACCAGCGGTTAATATGACGAAAGAAAGGCCGCTAGGTAAGACAAGAAATGTATTTCAATTTTTTGGCCTGCTACTCTTTCTTCCCTTTCTTGCTGTACATTTCCCTTCTCTTTTCTGGCACCTCAAGAGGTGGTCGTCAAACGTCGAGTATTTTGGTCATTAGGCCAGCGGTCAATATGACAAAAGAAAGGCCGCTAGGTAAGACAAGAAATGTGTTTCAATTTTTTGGCCTGCTACTCTTTCTTCCCTTTCTTGCTGTACCTTTCCCTTCTATGTTTTGGCTTCTCAAGAGGTGGTAGCCTGAGAGCCAGCATGCCGGTCATCAGGCCGGCAGTATTTTTGTAATGCAAAAGTTTTTTTCTGTCATAAATGTCATGAGTTAGATGGCCAAATAGACCAAATTAGACAAAGGAGAAAAATTGGTTCTCACCAAGTTTTTTACACTCTTTTCCCCAAGACACCTCCCCCTTCATGACTTTATTTACATTCAGATTTGGAGCCCATCAGGTGAAATATTGAAAAAGTCAAGAGTGTATGATGTTTATTCTTGTTTTTGAGTTTGATCCCCCCTTTCCATACCCTCCTCATGAATTCGCCAAGTTTTGTTTCAGCGAACCAACAATCAGACAATTTTATATATTTTTGTTTTGCAGGTCTCGTCTATCTCCAGTACAAAAACGAGACCAAGCGAGGGCTGATGCCAAACGAAGTGACTGGCATCGACACAGTGAGGGCGCTGTATGTTCGAGCATTCCCGAAGCAACTCAACATGGAGATGCTAGAACAACCAGTCAGGAAGATCTATATCAAGGACCCAACTACAGAGATATTCTATGAATTGGAGGATACAGCGTAAGTGAAATGATGCAGCGAAAATTTTATTACAAAAGTAAAAAATCATATACTCCCAGATGTTTTAAAAGGTAATATTTAACAATGCCAAGTCATCTCTAAAAAAGGTTATGATGTTTGTGATGCTCTTGATATCTGCAAGTATATAATTAACAATGTTGTAAAATGTGAATAATAATTTACAATCCAAAAAGAGTAAAATAAGATTAGCACTCAGAAAGCTTGTTGATTTGGATCAGCAACGTGATCATGCTGTAATCAACAAAGCTTACTGCAAGGAATTGTCTGTACATAATGCGTTGCTCTCGCGAAGGAAGTGGGAAAAGGTATATTTCTTTTGAAGTTTGTTTATCATGTTTGCAGTATTATAGATACTTATCATGACATCTATCTGCCTTTACATAGCGAAATTCAAGACCGCACTGTCCTGAAAATCTACGAGCCTGGGTTCGTGGAGGACCCCAACGCCCCCGGCCCCTCCTCCCCTCGCAGCACCACCTCCACCCCCGTCGAACTTGACTACTACTCCGAACCTGAGGTCGACCACCAGAAGAGGGATGTGAGGAAGAATCGATATAATACCATGACGGTCCCTCGTAATATGCATTTCAAATCGATGGAGGGCGAGGGCGCCAAACAGGCTCCAGCTGCAGGGAACCTCAACCCTTCTCCAGAGAAGAAGCCACAATCGCAATCACTGGTAATAATTTTCTTCTTGCCCTTGTATATATTTTAGGGAAGATATTGGTTGAAATGATTAAAGTGTGCAGTTTATCATTTGTCATATGAAGAAAAGAAGAAATACCTTGAATATTGGGGATGAAGCAAATAAATTTGTTTCAAGCAATTAAAGCAGTATGATTATAAGAACAGTATGACCAATACTCCACATTTGTGACCATAGAATTAGAACTTTCAATGGGTGTTGCAAGAAAGTTGTCCTCAATTGCAAATAACAGTTAAAATCATTGTTTCATGCCCGTCTTGTCAGAACCGCAAACATTTTAGGAATGGAAATGAATATGCAACTGATTTGCAGTTGATTGGCAATAAATTGAAACTTACTAGCAGCACACTCTAAGTGTGTTAGATTTCAATCCATAGTATAGTATACAATTACATTACTGAATCATCAATTCAAATAAAGATATTTCCAAATGCAAAAATATATTAAATGTATCATAGCGTTATTAATGATTCCCATGTTATAGATAAATTGTAATATTGCCAATTTTCATTGATTTCACACCTCTTTATGTGCTCTTTTAGGAAAATTTCCGCCGCGGAGTACCGGAGCGTTCAAGCGCAACCCTCCAGCGGCCTGCAGCCCACACCCAAGCCTTCCAGCGTATGACACCAGAGAGGGCTACCCTGAGTGGCCCAGTCACCAGGGGGCCCCAAGGACAAGGTGGACCCCACCCCCAGAGCCCCTACGGGAGACGAGGACAACCCCACCCTAACCAGGGGCAACACCCCCATGGGAGCGCCACCATGCCTCGTCGGATGCCCCCACCCTCCCAGCATGATGGTGGGGGAGGGGGTGGTATGGGCTCCCCTAGGCCCCAAGGAGGGAGTGCTACCATGCCCCGCCAGCACCCTAGGGGTGGACCATCGGTGGTGGATGGAGGTAGTAGGCCTGGCAGTCGGCCATCCAGTGGGGATATGGTATCAAGGAGCACAACTCCAGGTAAGATTTTGTTTAAAAGCTAGCAATTATTTTCCTCCTTGAAAAGTTCTAATGATTCCTTGCACTCCTTCGGCGATCAAGTGAACAGGACCACATTAAAAAGCATGATCTTGACCAAATTGTGAATTAAACCAACTAACTCAGCTTTAAGTGAGTGCAAAAAGAGTGGGAAATTCTTTTGAATATATCGCTCTGAAATATTAATCTACTTTTATGGTTCTATAATTCTGCTAATTTCTTTTGTTTCTAAAATACATTATTAAATCTTGCCAGCTTTGAATCCCAATAAAAACTTTTAGATACTTATAACGCAGAGATAACTGCATACAAATTATACACATGCTTTTCTATGATGATCAATGTAAAGTTATTAAATCATTTTACTCGTTCTCTTTACTTTACAGTAACAAAGGTGATCCAGAACCAGGTGATGTCAGCTCCCATGCCCAACGGTCAGCCCCGCCAGCGAGGCCCCCCACCCCAGCACCACCACCAGACCCCACCCGGCAGACCCCAGGGAGCCCAGCATGGCACCCTCCCAAGGAACGGAGCCCCAGGGATGAGACAGCCCATCCCCAATGGTATGGGACCACAGCATCGGGGGCAGCCCCCTCTCAGGCGGCATGGTAGTCATGATGGCACCTTCACTAGCCATGGCAGGTGAGCGAGGCATTATAGGGTATATTATGTAGGGATCATCAAAGGTGCTATGTCCCATTTTCCCTACAAGTATCATTTATCCAAGTGATTTTTTTGCGCCCTTCCTTTATTGCAGAGATGCCAACATCTGTGAATATGCATGAAAAGAGATCGGTCTTCAAGGTACAGACTATTGGACTTCGGTCTTGCATTTTGTACAGTGCATGATACAGAGTCTGAAATTACAGGCTGCATTGTCTTTTTCTATTTGCAAGGCCATCAGAATGAAGTAAAGTAGTCTAAAAATGCAGACTCTTGATTATGCACTATGTACATTGTGGAAAACTTTAGTTTTTCAAGTGTCTTTACCTGCAGACTAAGGAGAGAGATTGAAATACGAATCACCAAACAGCTGAACAAAATATTTTCTCATAAGATGAAGCACGTTTATAGATACGTTTGGATCAGCTGTTTTGTGATATTAATTTCTATCCTTATGCATATTCCTTAAGGTTGGCATCTTAAGTTTAGGACCTGTCTTGAATATAAACCAAGTTGGATTAGAAGTGAAAGCTATCAGGTGCTGATTTTGCTGCTTGCATGCATGATATGTTGCTATGTCAGGGAATCCTGAATGGTTTGTAGGGCTGGCTTCTGTTGGAATGAAAGAATGGATCAAAACTAACTTTGGTAAAAAGTCCATGTGATTTACTACTGAGATGGTTTTTAATGAAAATGCCAACTGTTTCAATGCAAAGTTGATTGGGAATTGAAATTATATGTTGCTTGTAATGTGTAAATTGAAATATCTTTATGTTCAAAGGTTTGATATTAAACGCAATATAAACTATTTCCGAAAAATTAAGTCAAATGCCGTTTCAATAGTCCTTTGAAATGCTATTAAAATCGGTACCAACTTGTGATTGTTGTGTCTGCAAAGTCAAATACATGGCGTACGGATCTATTATCTATCACCCACTTTATTTTACGGAAATAGTTTATATTGTGTTATCATAACAATGGTTTCTAAATCTAACCTTTTAACCCATATATTTGAGTGTTTATTATGTAAATGTTATAATATTGGTATTGATGCTTGGCATGCTTGTACGAAATCCAACTGCTTCTGCGTTTGTGTTTACTAATCCTTCCCTAGACCTCAAAGCGCTCCATCAACAGAGGGCGCTGTTGGAGCGAGACCTGGCGTCCACCCTGGTGCTCGACCTTTCTCCCAGCCTGCCCCTCGTACTCCCAACAGACTCCCGCCAGGGGAGGAAGGCACAAGGTAGGCTGTGGAATACGAGTTTGATGTGGAAGCATGGTGGGGTTATTAGGGGGTTGGAACTGTATATTAGGTGCTCCTTGTACACCTGCCAGTCTCCACTTGACCCATTGACTATTTAATTCTGTGATTCTCATAGACTTTGTGCAGGACCTAACCGGTTCCAGTGGTCAATGTGTTAAGGTCGGTAGGCAATTTGGCAATGATGAGGTAACAAGTTGTGGTAGGTGTTTAAGGGAAAGGTAGGATTAATCTGGCAGGATAGAGATACAGTGGAACCTCGTTATAAAGAGGTCGGATACAGTGAGATACCTGTTATATCAAGGTGATTTGATTGGTCCCAGCTCTTCATAGTTCTTTGTTTTTTTACCCTCATATTGTGAGGAACCTGATATAACAAGGTCATTTTCATGGTCCCAAGGACCTCGTTATAAAGAGGTTTCGCTGTATTGGGGTTTCGATAACGTATTAGGGAAGGGTAGTGGTATAAATGGTGTAAGGGGTACTTGGGTGCAAGCGGGTATTAGGGTTGTGCTGTAGTCGGGATATGACACTGTAGGGTATTATGGTTTGTAACAGATATTACTGGGCTTTCATTTTGCAAAGCGACCGCTATTTACAACGTTAAATTTATGGACGGCCAAAACGGTCATTAAAGCATTTGCAAAGGTTGTTGTTTTCTAGACAAAATGATTGTAAATGCTTCTACAAACAAGGTTTAATTATCAAATAAAGTAATTATCTTTTTCACTTCTATTCCAGAGCATATTAACTTCCATTTGGTCGCCCAGAGATCTAACTTTTTAAAAGAGTGCCCGCGTTGTAAAGCAAATGCTCAGTATCAAGATGTGGTTGGGTTAGTAGGATAGTGGTCATGGTACCAAATGTATTATGGGGCCTGTAACATAAAAGATGCAATTAAACTTACGATAAATATTAATCGTAAGTCTATGGCAAAACGTGTACCATAAAGATACGATTAATTTTCAGTTTATCGTATCTCCTTTATGTTACAGGCCCATGGTATGGCAGAAGTATTGGGCATTGCAGGTGTACTCGGCTAAGGGCATTATTTAGAAAGATGACACTTTTGTTTGAAATCCGTGAAAAAGGAGATTTTCTGGGTGTAAGCATAATATATCAAACCAAGAGTATTGGGGTATTTTAAAAATTGGCTTGTTTGTTATTTTTTAGCATGAAAACAAAATTTGAAAGCTAAATGCAATGCTGGTGTTTAAGTGACAAATACAATTTAAGCATACATCAGAAACAAGTTGTATATGAAATGAATGGTTATATAATTTTTGTAAAAAATCATTGAAATGCTGCTCTTTAACTTATGTAGTGTTGTGATCTGTTGAATTAATAAGAGTTGCCAAACTTGCGTAAAGATTTTTTGCTATCATTTTGTGTATCATTTCATTAATGGGCTTTTCTAAAATGTAACATTTGACTTCAAGTTCATTGGTGATCCTTCAGTGTTTAACTTTGTCAATTTTCTCACTTGTTGTCATTTTTTATTTTTCAAAATAATAAGTGTCTCCATTAAAAGTGGTCCCCATATTTCTTTCCACTTATCCTATTTTTTCCCCATTTTATTTCCATTCGCCTGTATTTGTGTTAAATGATCATTATTAAATTTCCCATTTCATTTTCACAGAATTTTTTTAATAATTTTAATTGTCTATACCCTAATATCATTCATAGGGGGGTTTTGTTCAAACGTTGCAATTGATAGCAAGTTGCAGTTGATTGGAACGTGCCAATCAAAATCATTGTTTTATGTGCGTTTTGTTAGAAGTGCATATCATGCGCGAATGAAAATGCACGATACAATTTGCGACTGATTTGCAGTTGATTTGCAATCAATTGCAACTTTTGAACAACACCCCATAGTCTTTGGTGTATGTATATCGATGATGACTGATATATTTTGCTGCTATATCAAATAATGACTGTTATTAAAACAAATTCTTTGATAGCGAAAGGATCTCTGCGATGGAGCAGCAGATAGCCAATCTTGCCGGCATGGTTCGTTCAGTCATCGGGACGCACAATGGTACGCCACAAAGACAAGGGCGCTCTCCACAGGTAATTGTTTACAAGTTTTATATTGTTGTTGTTTAGTGCTGCCATTGACCATCTCTTTCTCTCTATCCCTCTACCTCTGCCAGTCACTGGCATGCATAATATTTGAAAATATTGTTAGACATACCTTGTTATGATTAGTAGGTGACACAATTTTTATACTCTAAAAAGATGTAATTATATTCTAACCATCCTCATCACTTAAATGTGTTTTCTACAGATGAAGGATATTCCCTATACAAATTATATGCCAATTTTACTCTGTGTGCTAGTCAATGGGCTAGTTCTCAAAGGATCTCCCAATCCCACTGCTGCCATCAAAATTGATTTTGCACAATTGATACTGAATCTTTGTTTCCTATTATTAATTTCTACAGTCAACGTTGTTTTTACATAAAAATAAAATTAAGGGATAATTTGAAGATAGGAGCTTCAAAAGAATGACCAAATTATTACGCTTAAGATTTTGAAGCTTGATTCTGTCTTGTGCAACTTTACTTTTCCTCCTATAATCACGACTGCACATTTAGAATATTGCATTCCATAATGTATGTTTAAATGCAAGAGGGCAGAATACCCAATTTCACCTAATGAATTGAATTGTACTATTTGCTTATATTCCAGGATGCTGCTCAAAGACCGCCAGGGGATCGACCAGCCCCACCTTTGAGAACAGGTATATAATCGTATCCCAAATTTATTTAAGGACTGTCTGAAAGGGACTGTAAGGATAAGTTTTGGGCTTATTGATTTGCTGGATATTGCAATATAAAACACAATTGTTTTTTTGTCAAATTATATGCAGTCCATTGATTCATTGATGCATATCTTGATATATTGAATGGGAGATGATATTCAAGAAAAGGAGAACTTTGGAAGAGATAGACTTTGTATCAATTTTGTCTATCTTTTAAATTTTGGTATTCAATTGTCTTTTTATTTATAGCTGTCTGATTGTATTTCTAGGTGTATCTCTCTTCTCCTCTCTTCTTTTCTCTCTCTCTCATTCCTTATGTTGTAAAAAAAGATGTTCTCATTAGACTATTTTTTTCCTGCCTAGACTCTACCCCAGTGCAAGCCCGAACACCAACTCCCCAACACCAGCAACAACCTCAACCACAACAACAGCAACATCCACAACAACCCAGAACACCCACTCCACAGCAACAAATATCCAGAACCCCAACCCCCCAGCAGCAGCAAGGGAGACCCCCTGGGCCCCAGTCCCCTCGACCCTCCTCGCACCCGGGGACTAGCCTGGCTGGTAGATCGGGAGGACAGCCACATCCGGCTGGTGTGAACGTCCAACGTAGCGCCATGGTGCTCAAGCATCGTAGCACAGACCTCCGTATGCAACTCAAACAGATCAGGAAAATGCATCTGAATATGGTAAGGATAAAATGTAATTTCTCTGTGTCACATCATACTTTAGAGTAATATTTCTGTCATTGTAAACAACGTAATTGCTACTGGAGAAATCCTGAATCAATATCTGGAAATTAGGTGTACTTTTTTATTTGAATGGGGGAGGGGAGAAAGTATGATTGTAATAATTCATTTTAAAATGTGGGTTTATTGTAATTTCATTTACATTGATACTCTCACCATCTCTGATGAAATTTTTTTCAGGAAATACAGTAAGTTGTACCTGAGTGTGTGATTTACTCATTGAACAAGCTTTAACAAGAATTGTTATTCCAAATTGTTGTTCCAAAGCATTCTTTCTTAATGCTTTCTTGATTCTAATACGCAAACATTACTGCAAAAATGATCATGTTTGATTTATAACCTGCAATCATAACGCTGAACACAATGAATAATGAAAAAGATTTCTCAATGAATGATAATTCATTTCTTAATCATTACATTTGTCATAATTTACATTTTTATTTTCCCTTAATATTCCCTTCGATACACAGGTACAACAGATGAACAACAACTTCCGCTCGACCTCCCACAAGATCCGCATGGCACTAGAGGGCGCCCCAGGGACAGACAATCATCCAATCAGAAACCAGCGAGCTAAAGTACATCAAGAATACATCAAATACCTACAGACACAGGAGACGATTGAACGGGATCTCAGGTAAACGTTGGAGGCCATGACTAACTTTGTCAAAAATCAAAATAATTCAGCAGATTCAGTTGATGCAGTTATTCTAAACCTTTGGCTGAAACAGGAATCACCTGAAATCTGTTTATCATTCATGTATATTTCAAGATAAACGCCATTTAACACTGATAATTCATCAGAGACTGGTCTGCCCTTATATTCTCTACAGCATCATGCAGTGGGCAGATGAACCTCTGGGAGCTTTGGCGTATAGAGCGTGATCGTTTCGCTAACCCAAAGCCACTTGTTTCCTGAGTGTCGACCTAGCTTTACTGTTTTTGGATAGGAAATGTTTATTTTAATCTTTTATGCTTTCAGATATTCTTAGTTTAAAAAATATGAAAATAGCTGCATACATTTAAATAAAAACCATCATCATGACCATCCTTGTAATTGTATGTTCAGTAATTTGATTTTGCTTCCAGCATTATTCATTTTATGGACCAATAGGCCTCTTCCTAAGATAATCCTTTAAACTTCTTGGTAGAAATGTAGTGAAAATTTTGTGAAACCAAAGAGCAATCAATGATATCTGTACAAGGGACTAGATAAAGGACTTCTCATTTTCCATTTTCTGGCATATGGTATTGTTAGACGTGGTCAGCTACTGTATATATTTCATATGTTATATTTCTCAACGATTTTGATATTATTTTAGATTACTGGATGAGAATGTTGACAAGCTCCGAGAGAGGACAATCAACAACAGAGGCAGTGTGGATGCGGAAAGTGTCGAGCAACAAGCTCAGTTATTAGGCAACTGCAGCAGGAGTATCGCTGAGCAAAAAGGTAAAGGAGATTTTCAGAACAGATTCAGGGGCCTATTTTTCAAAGCTGTCACTATATATTTTCAAAGAATTACTGTGTTAGCAATTATTCTAATGTACAGATATTTTCACAATTTTGGACCAGTTTGACACATTGGCTTGTTGTTTGTACACATATGAATGTACATCATACATAGTGGGGATATTTGTGAGGCGAAGATGATAAAATTCATGACAATGAAACCACTGCAAAAATGTCAATTCTTTATACTATATGGTCGTCGAAGTCAAATTGAAAAGATTTCAGTTTCATTTCTTCAGAACCTTACTTCATGTTGTCTTTTTTAATGTTTTTGCTCCCTTCAGTGAATTTCCCTGCTCTGTCCGATAATCTGAAGACAGTACAGGAAGGAGAGATGGAGGTGGTTGTCAGAGAAGAAAAGTGAGTTCATATTTTTTTTTATAGAGTATAATGCATGATTGTACAAAATACAATAATTGTAAGGGAAATTAAAAGGTATCTGAGGCCAAGAATAATAATTTTCCAGTTTGTAGTGTACACATAACCAACTCCCCCAAACAACATATAACAATACATAGGTGTTTAGTTTTTTTTCTAAATATTGAATGAGAAAAATCAATGCAGACATAGAAATTGCACGCATTCAGAAAGCAATGCACTGAGCCTAACTCAGAGTTAGGCTCCATGCGCCAATCATGAATAAGCTATTCATTTGCTTCTTACTCCTCAACTAGGTAAACATGTCATGGCTGATAAGTTCTTGTGGGTTAGAAGTATATATCAATGATATCTATTTATATCAGATACCCTTTGATTGAATAAAGTGTGGAATATTTTTTGGATTCTTTTCTTGAACATGACAAAGCACTTTTTGCTAACCGTGTGCGAAACTTGTTATACTTTCAAACCAAATCGTGCAGGTGGACTATCTGAGTAATTTCTTGTGGTAGCAAATTATAGTAACATTATAATTTATTTCCTTTTTTAGTTGGATGAAGCATGAGCCGCAGAGATTGGACGATCTTTTCAAGAGATGTAAAAAGATAACAAGTACACTCTACACATTGAAGAGGTATGATGAACAAAGTTATGGAGAAAGTATAAAATTTGAGTGACTGAATGAAGGGGGCGAATAATGGGAGGTAAAGTGAAAGGGAGGAAAGTAAGAAGGAAGGATAATGTGAGAGAAGAAGGGAGAGAGGGGAAAGAGGGAAGGATAGAGGGAAAGGGGACTTGAGGGGGTAGAAATGCATGGACTCCTGAATTTAAGAAGTCAGGGATAGCCAGAATCGAAAGAAGGAAGTAAAAAGAAGAGGAAAAGGGGAGAGAGATGGGAGATAGAGAGCCAAAGAAATACAGAACAGATGAGAGGGAGGGAAGGCAATGGTTTATGTATCAATGGATTGATATAACATGAATTGAATAGGAAAAGAGGGTGGTTTGGTACAGTGGATCATTTGAAAAATGGACAGACAAATCAATGATAAGGCCCAAGGGGTGATGATAATGATGCATAGGCAGATCAAGGGTTGGGTAGGGGGCCAAGGGGGCCATCTCGACAAACCAGTGGGGCTGCAATATTTCTTGTGTTCATTGATGAGGTTTTTTTCTTTCTTTCTTTCTTTGCTTATCAGAAAATTTCTAAATTTCTACCATTAACATAGTTCCAAAATCTCTTTGTCCATGTTCTACA
Source organism: Temnopleurus reevesii (assembly GCA_036244855.1). Taxonomy (NCBI): domain Eukaryota; kingdom Metazoa; phylum Echinodermata; class Echinoidea; order Temnopleuroida; family Temnopleuridae; genus Temnopleurus; species Temnopleurus reevesii. Next base: position 12,594 of record BQKZ01004423.1, on the reverse strand, counting down.
TCCCACCAGAATGGCAGCCACCAACGATGAGCCTTATATCCTCTCGCCCACACCTGCCAATGCTCCAACTGACATCATCAACCCCACCGTCACCCCAACCGTCGCATCCAGTGTAACCACTAGCAGACAGGTCGTCCGAGTTGAGAGCGCCCCTCTTCCATCTTCGTTAGAAGCCAAGCGAGAGATAGTGGACAGTGATCAAGTAAGTTTAAATTTTCTTCATTGTTATGACTTTATTACAAGCAAAATGTTTCGTTGAACTGCCAAAACAATAAGTATGTTTCTGTCATATTGCTAACTCATCGTTGAAATTTAGCAAGCACATCGTTTTGACAGCTCTACCCTATATTCAAATGTGTCCCATTTTTCTCAAGATATACTTATGCACATTAAATTACATCTGTAATTATTATTGTAATTGTTTACTGTTACTTGTGTCAAATAATTGTTAAGCGCTTACTAATTTATTATAATTTTATAAGCGCTATGTTAAGCATATGTTATTATTATTATTATTATGACCCATTTTTCACAAGATATACTTTTGCACATTAAATTACATTTGTAATTATTAGTATTCACATATAATGTACTCAAGTAATATTAAAATGCACAAGTAATATTTGATGTTAATGACTCTTTAACATTATACATTGTACTTAATCTGATATACATTGGGTATGTATGCCATAATCTAGGAACAAGCTCATTGCTTAACCAGTTGGAAAAACACAGCTCTTTATTCAGAAATGATCCAATTTGCACAATATATACTCATGCACTTTAATTTACATTTGCACAAAAATATAATTTACACAAGTGATAGGAGAATGTTTTACTCTTAATATCATTTATAAAGAATTGTGTATGCTATTGTAAATATGTTTATCCAGTCAAAGAAATTTAGTTGTATTTATCCATTCTTATTGGAGAAGGAGAATAATATATCTCTACACTGTTATTTAAGACACAAAATAGATATTGATAAATACAGATTATGGAAATGTCCATGATGTAGATAGTTTGTTAAAATATTAGGTTTTATTTCATTTCTGAAATAAGGATCTTGCTTAGTATATTTCCCATACCTATTCCATGCTTAGTAGATAGACAACATTTAACATAGCCAAATTATTTATAAAATAATATCAAGTATTGATATTCATTCTTATTACCTGTATATTAGCTATATCCTCATTACCAGCGCACTTCATATTCCATTCACAATTCCGCTTTTAGTTGAATTTTCAACATATTAGCAACATTTCCTATGCACTCATCATGTTTCTCTGTTTTTCGACTTTGATAAAGACTTGGGTTTACATTATTCCTGCTTGAATACTTAGCTTTGCTTCCCCTCATGTGCTTTTTACGGTTATTGTAATAATTTTGTATTATACAGGGAAATAATCATGGTTTGAAATTTAGAACTTTTGTAATCTCTATTTTCAATCATACTAAATTGGAGAATGGTAATGTGTTAAAGTAGTATGTATCTTGTCAGGCAATATAATAAATTTTCTATTTTATTGGTATATATGTGGAAGATAACAAAAATAAGGAACTATGATAACTTGTTTGTAAATATACATAGATGCATAATCCTGAAACTAATTCATCAGCGCTTTTAAGGGATTCATGTAAGAAGATTGAATTAATCTGGATTTGATATCCTCTTTCAAATAACGTCATGCTTTGCATGCAATGTTTAAAATATTGGCAAATTTAGATGCTGGAAATGTATAAAACATAGGATTTTTTAGCTCCAATTTCAAAATATTCATTTAATTTAAACTTCATACATGAATTCCTGCATTTATGCAAACTAAGATAGGTAAGTTGCACAGACTCTCAATTTTTCTACTGCATAATCTTTTCAACTAACACTTCTAATTCTTGCACAGGAATCTATAGTCCACCACGATCTCCCCCGCCGATTCAAATCGCCCGTCGAGCGTGATCAGTTTGAATACAGCCTCTCAGGGAAGAGGGATGAACTTCGTAGGACGAACAACGCCGAGGCAACACAGAACCGTCAGCGAAGGTCTCTCAGACAGCTGTTTGACCAGGAGAATCATGACAGCATGACGCCAATTATAACCCCAGAGAAGGCTGCTAAGAGGGAGGCACAGAAGGAAGCGACATCGGGGCAGAAGAAAGGTCCCCCACCTCCACCGCCACCTCGAAAGCACTTCCCAGCATCGCCGGTGTCCCCAGAGCAGAGCAACAAGAAGATCTCGTGGTCATCGCCGACGACAACGAGTCAGCCTAAGGTGCCTAGTGAGGAAGTGGTTGTCGAAGCCGTGGTTGAGTCTAAGGTTGAGCCTGTGGATGAGAGTATGCCTGAGTCTGAGTCTCATACTGTGGAGGAGGGTCGGGTGGGAGATGAAGGGGATGGGGGTCCAAAGACATCCTTGGGGAATGTCCCTAGCACGTCTGCTGACTGCCTCAGCGCGGTAACCGCTGCAGTCGATCCCCCCAAAATCACCAGCACAGTAAAGGCCCAAGAGACATCCAAATCTACCCCATCCCTGGGCACTACTGAATTCTCCACCCCTAAAGAAATCAATGGATCATTCCATTCACAGACTCTGGTCACAGTAGGGAATGGAGGTGTGGCACATTCCAATGGGAAGGCGGGGAAGTCTCAGACCAAGAGATCATTCCTCAGTAGAAGTCCGTCCAAAAGTGGGCAGCAGGGTAGTAGTGGAAATAGTAGTGGGAAATCAAAATCAAAGAAAATGGGTGGAGCCTTGGCGAGGTTGCTAAGGCGAGATCATGAGAAGGGAGATAGTTCACAAAAAGCAAATAGCCCCTGTTCTAGCGAGGTAGGCCCACCCCCTAAGCCCCCTCGAGGTTGCATGGACTCTCCAACCCAGCGGACTAAAAAAATCCTGGTAACTGCTACCAGCGAGAGCAATATCAATAACAATGCAAAGCAGATCACCATTCCTGAGCGGTCCGGCCAGCGGTCAAGCAGAGTGACCAATCAGGGTCGGATGGCCAAATCGGCCGAGAATATTTGCCTGTCCAGTTCTCCCGAAAACGATATGTATCCCCCTGAAGGTATCTATAACGTCCAGCAACAGCAAATCATCCAGGATCCCCATTCTGCCAATTCCTCGCCAGTCAGAAAACCTGTGGTTGTTTCACTGGCTAGTAGCCCTAGGAGAACTATGTCCGACTCTGCCGGTCAGTTGCCGCGGCCATCGCCAACCAATGCGGAGATCAAGCGGCGCGAGACCGACCCTGCGGTGAGACCAAAGAAGCTCCAGACGTCGATATCAGCTGGGAACGATGAGAACCTGAGAACTATTCAACTGAAAGCTCAGTATGCCAAGCTTCGGGAGATGCAGAGAGAGAACATGCATAAGGACAAGAAGCCTGTAGCCCAGACTCCAGAGGCTACCAAACTCATCAATGGACCAAACCCAACAGCGGCAGTCACCGTCATCTCCAAACCAACCAATGCAGAAACGAATCCCACAGCTGCCACCCCGAAGAGCAAGCCGCCTCAAGTCGAGCTCCATGGAACCAGTCCGCAGAACAAAGAGGTGAATTTACCCTTCAAGTCCCCCAAACCTTGCGCTACCTTTGTCCCCTTAATATTCTTTTGACTTCTAGTGCCTAACCAGCACTCTACCCCTTCCAAATTTAGCTCCTTGCAGCCTTCATTTAAAAAAAATGCAATTGCAAATCAGAACTGAAATGCAAACACTTCTTCTCTCTTGCCACCTCCCTTCTCATTTTCCATATTTAGATATAATTTTTATTATATTTTAGTTTCTTTAGTTTCTGGTAAATGGGCTCTATCCTGCTGTCTATGCTTTCTATTTGATTTATTATTTTATTCATTATTTTATTTTATTTTGGTCATCTAACAGATTTTTTATTTTAAATGGGCCTCCACTTTGTTTTATTTTTTAAGATAGGGAATACTAACTCTTTCATATCTCATTACTCATTATTAAAACTCAAATTCATACAATTATCATTATTTTTTACCATTCCATGAAATCTGCACATGGCCATCATATCCTTCATAAAGACATTTTGCATTTTCCAAACATTTCATCAATTGTTTTTGCCTCCATTCTGAAAAAGCAATACACCGTTTGTTTAAACCATGCTCAAAGAAGTTAATATTTGAAAAATCCTTTGTTTACTAGTTATCAGATAAAAAAAGCTTAATCAATCAAAAAGGTAAGGCATAAGCAAAACTATTACCATTTTCTGAGCAGGATATCACAAACCAAATTGCCCTTCCAGATCTCACAAAAAAGAGAGATGATTTTATATTAACCTAATTTAATTGGGTCTAAATATTAAATGAATCACTTTCTGGCCCTTTGACCTCTAGTTACCCTGACCCCTTTGCTTGAATAGATTTTCTGTAATGACCCACCCCACCTTACCTCACCAAGCACACACCCTTTACAGTGATGTGTATTGAATTCATTAATGTAAATCAGGATAAATGTACAAATCATAGAGGTAAAGAGTTTTAATACAAGTATTCTCTGAAATGATTAATCAATATTGGCCTTGCATCAACCTTATTTCTAATTCTAATGTTTTGAAGAATAAATGTGTTTTCACTTATAAATTTTATTTTGAATATTTAATGACCAAAGGGCAAAGTAATCTTCTATTTTCTTCTCAAGAAATTAAGAGAAGAAGAACTATGTAAAATAGATTGAATAATGGTTTGAGATCCAAGAGTACACAATTAAAAAAAATGATCATCTTTTTAAATTTGATTACATTTATATTCGCCCAAACTAAATGAACATTATACTCTCTCTCTCATTTCATTATATTCACCACTATAAATCCAGATGTATCTTTGTACTACAAAACAAGCAAGAAATCAAAATCCTCATTGAGCAAAAGGGGTGCACATATTATTTATTCATGGAAATGCAATATTAGCTATCCTGATGCCCAAAATCTTTCAAAACTAACACACTTATTTTCATTTACTTCATTATCTTTAACTAACAACACATTACACCTCTCACATTTCCTATAATGATAATTGCCTCCATCACAATTACTTTCATACAAATGCTCTTTGAATGATTATTGAAATCTACGCTGTTGTGCATTTGGTGACGTATGCATTTGACTGTAGTTTGTTTTGTTGGTGTTGATAACAATATTGGCTATTATGAGGAAGTTTGTGGTATGCACTGGTGGTGGTGGTGGTGTTGTTGGTTGTGGTATGTGGCGGTGGAGGTGGTGGTGGTGGTGTTGTTGGTTGTGGTATGTGGTGGTGGTGGTGATACAACATTTTTGTATTGCACAATCTGATATTGTACATCAGAGAAGGTGCTAGGTTAGGCTTGGACAATGAGTCTAGAGGGTTAGCCTTTGTTTACCCTCTTCGGATTTGTTGTCTGAGTTAGATGTCCAAATTTATTTATATTTCATTGAAATTTGTGCAACCTTCTCACGTTAAATTTTGTCGAAGATTCTCATTTATTGATTCATTACACATGCTGTGTTTCTTATTACCGTTATTAATGTACTTTTCCAAATGCAGCAACTATGAGCCCAGAGAAACTGTCATAATAGGCATATCAAAGGTTAAAGTGAACCACTTCAGTCAAGAGAGGGTGCTTGTGAATGCATTCATGCTTGCTGCCATTTGCATTTTTTAGAGTGGAGAAGAAGTATTTCTCAGTCAAATTGAATTTGCCAACATTTGCTGTGCGAGATACCACTCATCACTCTTAATACATCCAGGCAAGTTACATGCTTTTTGGATATAGCATGTGTTGCAGTTCATTATAGATTATTCTTAGCACCCTCCTCTTGCCATTTGGAAATGTAAAATCTGCATAGATTATGAGTTGTTTTGATAGGTAAATGCAAATATTTGATATTGACATTGACATTTGATAAACCATGTATGGCAGTTACTCTGAGCTCAAATTATCTTGAAAAACAAATTGATGAATGGCTTTCATTCCATCAATTATTAGAGCACTGGAAAAACTCTTGATATTTCTGATGGGGGTAGAACTTTATGCCCATCTGAATATTTAATTGGGATCACTTTCCATTTTCAGGGGGTTGTGTTAATATTTAATTTTCAATCTTCGGTCAAGACATCCATTTATCCAAGGTTCTGTGACCCTGGAGGTTTAAAAGGTGGTGATATTGGCATTGAATTTGTTCACAAATATTTATCTATATGTAACCATGATCAAATATTGTTTGGTTCTAATATATTTTGTGAGCAAATGTAGTGTCAATGTATTTCCTGCTAGATTTTGTGTCAGATATCTTTTCTAATAGTATCTAGAGAAGAATATGAAATTGCTTCTTTAAGAATGTTGGAAAAGTTGTATTTTCCACAAGAGGGCAGCATTGCAAAAATATAATTTGCAGCATTCAGGACCTTGTAGATTTGTTATCAGTTGGTTTTATCAAATCCCCTTGGATAATAGAGCAAAAGATCAAATCTTTTTTCATTGTATACAGCAAAAGATGAAAATGAGTCTTACTGAAAATTGTTATCATCAAAGGTTCAAATTATTTTGCAGATGTTTCTCAAAGGGCTTGGGAATTCCTTTTCAAATCAAAATCATCGAGTCGTGGCTTGCTCATTTTTTTTAAACTAAATGATCTGAACCCAATGGCTACTGGAACCGGGTAGTCCCTGCAAAAGGTCTTTGGAAAATACAACATTCAGTTGACTATGTATTTTAAAGCTTGAAAATTGCAAAGCTTCTGCCAATTTCAAAGTTTGAATTTATTCCCATACATCATGCAGCAAAACAAAACATGTCTATTGTAAATTTTCTGTTTTAACTCAAAGGATAATGATTTATTTTAAAAAAATAATCATGCTATTTTTACTTGAGCAGGAATATACACTGTGCACAGAAGGGACAAAGGGCTGGGACAAAGTAAAAAAAAAGACTTCATTCAAGCATTGACAATAGCTCCATGGTCACAAGAGGAAATCTCAGGTGCAAATCTTGTTCAACATTTTCCACAGAATAAGAAGAGTGGGAATTTATTTTCTGTCGATATAGATATTGTTAGTTTTTGAATGGAGGTTGTTTATTTTTTCCCAGGCCTTTGTCCCTTCTGCTCACAGTTATGTCCTTTTAAACTGGGGCCAACTGAACGAAATGGTCTTAGCTATCCTCTTCTTACTAAGACATCTTAACATCTTGCACCACCCTCTTAACATAGACATAAATGTTGGTTCATCTATGTTATGCAGGTTGTACAAGAGGTTGAGACGTCCTAGTAAGAAGATGATAGCAATTGGCCTCAGTTTACTACTTTGGCTATTCTGGAACATTCATGACTCATAAAAAAGGAAGTATTCTCCTATAAACCTTATATCAAACCTTTGTTTGTAAACAATCAATACTTGCGGGGAGCGGGAATTATTCATTATTTTTTCTATCATTTTGGAATTCCCCTTTGGTAGGGGAACAATGGAACGAGGAACCAATTTCCTTGTATCAATACAGGGCACACCTACTTGTGATGAGGGTACTTGGGTGGAGTGGTCTATTGTAAGAATGTTTCAGGAACTTTAGCACTGGTCTTTTATGCTTTACACACCCATCGTAAGCTGGTCTTTCTACCAGTCCCCCCCCCCCCTCCTTATCATTTCCACCCTCAATTCCTCCATCCCGCCATATCTCTTTTCATATATATTTAGTTCGTTCCCTTTCCCCCTCTCTATCTCGTAGATCCTCTTTTCCATGCTCCCATCCTTCCTCTCCTGTCCATCCTTCCTCCCCTGTCCATCCTTCCTCCCCTGTCCATCCTTCCTCTCCTGTCCGTTCTTCTCTCTCCTGCTCCTCCTTCTCTCTACCTCATTTTGCCTTTATTTGTATTTGTTCTTTGTCATCAGAGAAAGAAAAAAAAATTCACCCTCTCCCACTCTCAATCTCTCTATCTTTCCTTCTCCATCTCAAACCCTTAATTCCATCTCTACATGTGTATCTCTCCACCCCTTTCTCCTCTTTATCTCTCTCTCTCTCTCTCTGTCTCTCTCTTCAATTCTTTCTTCCATGTCACCCGCTCTCTCTCATTTCAATTTCCTTTTATCCTTCCCCTGCTCTTCCTCCCCTCTTTTCCCTTTCCCCTTGTCTGCTTCGTAGAAGAATGGTGTATCTTTATTCATTCCCACTTACACCTATTCTCATTCTGTCTGTCTGTCTGTTTATCTATTACTCATCCTTTCAACCCTTCTCTCTATCATCCTCCACTCTGGTTTTCCTTCGTTTTATTCATCACAATGTGGTTTCAGTCGATGAATCATCATCATTATTCTCATTTTCCTTCCCTATTTTCTCTCTCTCTTTCCACATTTAGTGTCAAACTGCAGTGTCATTGGCTCCCAACTATTGGGTGATTCATACTCTCCAAGGTTGTGAGAATTTCAATTCATATCCAGACTGCACTGTCTAACAATAAAAAATTTCAGATAAACCATGATATTCGTAGAACAGACCTAGAAGTACACACACACAAAATAACTTTGGTAAAGAAAATTGCTTGGTTGTCATCTTATCCGTTACCGATTTGGATAATTGAAATGGCCTAACAGACCCAAATTTTGGTATTTTCAGGACAAGGCCACAGTCTCACAGTGCTTATTTTTGTACTGGGGAAAAGAAAAAAGGCATTGAAAGTCTTCAAAGATAATGAGGAGGGCATTAAGCCCCTGACCTTTGATTGATATGTGCCCAGCTTCATCTGAACTTTTCTAAAATTTATTTGACGTTAAAGGTAGAAAACTACGTTCAAGGTAGAAAACTACATTTGCACACATTACGGTTATGCTTACAACTTGTTGTGTACCTACGATATGCCAAAATAATAACCTCTATGAAGTATTTTGGTCAGATGTAGTCCAGAATATTTAATTCAAATAAAAATCTATTCTATCATAATTCATCTTGACACGAAGGGTATCGTGATACTCCTAGCGTATTACAGTACCACACACACAGAAAACATTGTAAGAGCACATACAGTGCGCACTTCAATACACTGCCACAACATGCAAAATACGCACTGAGAGAGACTCTTTCGCTATTGGTCAACGAGGGGTTAGCGGCTGTTTTGAATTTTGAACGCACGGTCCAATAATTCGAGGCCAGAATAGAAGAATTATTATTGGAATAACTATAAATGCTCCTATCATGACCAATCTTTGTGCTTAATTGATTGGTGATAAGTTCTAACATTTAGTACTCTTCAACATAACACAACAATCTTGGAAAAAGTAAAATTTTAGGCTGCAAAAGAAGTATTCTACCTTTAAAGAATCATAGTAAATTCACAAATTGTCATCCAAAACACATCCTGAAAAATCATCAAAAGGATAATTAGCACTTCCTTGCCTTCTGAGTCTTCATTTTTCAAAATCGCTTTGATAAATTGCTATTAATATTTGGAAAATATATAGTTTTGAAAACAAGTCTGTACAACCATTCTTCTTTTTTCTAAAATTTTTGTTGGACAACCAGATTTTTTTTGCCTTTGAAGTAATCAAATCCTCCAACACGCTAACATTTAGATTCAAACCATACCACACAACCGTATTATTTTACCCTATAGCTATGCGAAAAGTCAATTTCATATACTAGAAGAATAGTTCAAACATGTTTATTGCTCACACTTGAATGTGTAACAGAGAAGCTGAACTAACTGCACACATTTGTTCATGTTAAGTTTATTGAGAGTTTAATGCCCCCCCCCTCACATGACAACTTTTTTCCACACGCCTATTGACCGCTCTATTATGAAAGCACATCATGTGATGATGTTTGTATGACACGACCTAGTTTTTTCCTCCGCTTGCCAAGGATAACAGTAATAAGGAAGTAATTAGACGTCATGTACGTGTTAGAATTAGGAAACAATTTATGGAATGGTCAAATGGATTTAGCGATGAGGTAGATAACCTTATATGAACACTCAGTCTCATTATCCATTGATGACTTTCTGTTTTAAAAGCGTAGGCAGCAAAAAAATTGTGTAGATAACCTCCACCAATTGAGCCTTTATATATATATATATATATATGGAAATTTATATTACTTGAATTGTGTTACTTTTATTTTTTGTGCGAAATATATTGCAGTAAACTGTAGAGAGTCATGTGAATTATGACCTAAACATTTATTTTAGAATCATTTTGTGCTTTTATTTCCAATAGAAGTCTTCTTTCTTTTTGAAATGTGTTTGCAAAATAAAGAGAATTAATCAGTAAAATTTCCAAAAATGGCATTCATTGAACACTGTAACAATTCATTCTTGTTTCTCTTTCTAATTCTCCACCCGTTCTTTCTCTATATACATTTTTATCCCTCCCTCTCTCTTCCTCATTCTCCCCTTTTTGGGTTTTACTTCATATCTTATATATTCTGTTAATTGAATTATATCTCTTTGTGTTTAGTATATTCACAATATTTCCCAGTGGGCCAAGCAACTTTAGAAATGGCTGAAAACCACTTTTCTGGAAATGAATTTCACTGTCCCCAAAAGAATATAAATTTAAAACACTTATAAGGTTGTTTAAAGACAGCAATAATTAGCTTGAATTGCAAAAGACTCAGACCATATTGAAATGCCCTTTGTATTTTTTCCAACCGATGTGTTGTCCTTTTTTGTGTGGCTTGCCAAACTCAGGCAAGCAGATCTACCTTTGTGCGAGAAAATACTTGCCTGACCAAGATTTTCACTCGACCCGGGCAATCGGGCATGTATTTATGTAGTAGCCTCCAATATCGCATGGATCATACACCTTTTTTTTATTTAAAGATCAGAAATAAAAGGAAATTAGATAGACACAAGCATACAGAAGTAGAGGATGGACAAATTCTTATGCTTGTAGAGAACAATATGTAGGAGCATGAAATGATAGGAATTTGGTAGTATTCACAGATTATAAGACATATTTTAGAGCAAAAATTAAAGGAATGTCAACTAATCAGTATATTTTTTGTTTCAATTTAGAGAGTATGACACTCTGAATGTGTTTTCCACAAAAAATTTCATATTCTTAGTTCAACATCAAGGTAGATTTACTACCTCTGCAATCATTTATGTTATTGTCCATACAATAGCTTCCGTTTAAAAAATGGGTGAATAATTCAATTAAAAAGTAATGGCTTGTTAAATAATTGTTATATTGTTGGTCATCCTTTTATAATGTATTAGAATATACGCAGAATTTTAGCCTGGATTTTTCTGTCCATAAAACAAGTTCATATTCTTATTTCATGGTAAACAAACTACATACTTTAAAAAATTGTTTAATTCATTGTCGAAAATGTAAATTTCCATTTAAAGAGAGGGATGGATAATTCATTTGAAAATTAACAGCTTGTTAAATAATTACGTATTTTCGGCTTTCCTATTATAATGAACTAAAAGTATGCACAGAATTGTAGCCTGAATATGTTGTCCATAAAACAAGTTTATATTCTTATTTCATAGGCCCCTTGGTAGATCAATTTTATTATTGAAAGGGATGCCATGTATAAAGAAGACCTGAATAAATGAAATGGTAAACAAGTTACATACTTAATTGTTTAATTTATTATCCAAATTTTGACTTTCCATTTAAAAAAAGGGGTGGATAATTCATTTAAAAATTAACAGCTTGTTAAATAATTAATGTATTTTTGGCTTTCCTTTTGTAATGAACTAAAAGTATAGGCCTACACAGAATTTTAGTTGTCAATAAAATAAGTTCATATTCTTAGTTCATGGCAAACAAACTACATACTTAAATAATAGTTTAATTTATTATCCAAACAATTACTTTCCATTTCAAAATAAGCAATGCGTAATTCAATAAAGATTAATAGTTTATTGAATGAAAGATGTACTTTTGGCTATCCTTTAATAATGTAGGAAAACATACAGCCTTAATTAATGATCCATCGAAAAAGAAGTTCATATTCTTAGTTCAAGGTAAACAAACTGCATGTGCAATTGTTGAATTTATTTTTTAAAGTGACTTCCCATTTCAAAGACAGAGTTGTATAATCTGTAACATATCCTGCTCTGATACTTGTGTAACATTGGTGTGTGGGAAAAGCGTTATCTTTTTATTTGCAGATGACCATGTGCAAACAAATAGATGAGAATAGGATATTTGGTGTCATGGATAATTGATTATAGAGATTACCAGTACACTGGCATGGGCAAGGTTTATTATTCTATGGGTTGCCCAACCTTTTAAAGGTTTCAATTCTGACCATTTTGGGGGAAAAGCATAATCTGGAAAGCCAAAAATGAGGGGTGTTCATTACATTATGCTCACAAGATGACAAACCGAAAAATTAATTTCGTTTTACAGACAGTTGCGGCTCTAATACTCTAATACTGGCATCATTGGAAGATAATCTTATAATACTCACCAGTCACAAGATATAACCATATAGAGATACATATAATCATGCAGGTTTTTCCTTTTTGTGCTTTTGTTGTTTCTTGCATTATAATGCATTACTTTTCAGATGTTGTATAATAATAATAATAATATATAGCATTTAAACACGCCATCTCTCTAGTCACCTATTCAGAGGCGCGAGACAAATT
>BQKZ01004422.1:18977-43345 GCA_036244855.1 Temnopleurus reevesii | reverse complement strand
TCTCTCTCTCTCTCGTTAGCAAGCATGCATGGCAAGGGTGTATTTTAAGCTTTACTGTCTTCGTGAACAGGCATGTAACCGTTGTGATCTTATACATAAAATGTGGTGCTCTACGGTAATTAAGCGCATGTAATTAGTTGTAAAACTAATTACAATAATCATGTCATGAACTTATTGAATAAATACGAACAATATCATTTTACAACTACTTTGTTTTGTATCATATTGTTTTTGCACAATTTATCATTATTGTTTTTGTTTTTTTTTACTTCTTTTTGCATGATTCATTTGGTTATTGTCAATCCAATTTGAGAAAGTTATTACTTTTCCAGAATTGATGATTATTAACAGTACTTTTTTCTGACATGAAAGCATTTTGATCATCATTCATTTAATTCATTCATGTCCTTTTTTTATATCCGTCGAACATTTGTTTACTTGTTCGCGTTTCATTAAGATGTTATTTTTAAATTAACTTATTATCAACTATGTTAGAAATAGAAAAAAAATGTTTGTTTTTTCTATTGGCTGTCTTATTTCCAATTTTAAAAATCTTTATTATTCCATCACTTTCTTCCCTTTCTCTTTCACCTTGTTCATCGTCCTGTCATGTTTTTTTCTTTCTATCTGCCATTCCAATGATCATCGTATTATAATTATCAACAATGTCACTATTTCTTGTCATATAACAATACTGTATTTCATTTTCATCATTTCTTCACTCTTGTTTTTATAGCATTAATTTACTTTTTATCCATCGTCATAATATCTTTACTTCTCTTCCCGTTTTCTTTTTCCTACTACAATTATCCTGATTTCCCCTTGATTTTTTTTTTTAAATTTCTTCCACTCCTTCATTGTCATCATCACATCACAGTATAGTTTATCCTGAAAAGAAAATGGAAATAATCATTATATATCCTAAAGGGAGAGGGAAGGCTAGGCAAATCCAAAATATTTTACTCGACGTGCAAGGAAAAAGGGCAGTAATCGATTGTCAATATACTTTTCTTTAGAGAGGACCAGAAACAAGACCAGGACTTGCTATCGTAATGTGTATCGTTTGGTTTGTCAAAACTTCTACACACTTAGAAAAATAAGGATGCACAAAGGGTGCAAACATTCGCGAAAAGGTTCAATATTTCACCTTCTGATGATTTTCCAAGTAGATACTCGATTCTTAATGAACAACGTAAAAAGAAACCCAAGAAGAATCATCTTGTACCGTACCCTTATCCTCGAATATATGTTTCCTGTAAATGTAGATACGTAAAAAACGTTCAACTGCATATTCACAGAAAGCACGGTACGACTTCCAGAAGGTGATTATGACTTTGAAAGTACATTTGCGTCTGTAAGTGAACGAACGTAAACTATTGAATAGTTTTTAATTTTTTACGGCATTGTATGCACCTGCTACACGAGTCCATTATGTTTCATTCCACGATCGGATTACTACACTGTATATTATGGAGGTTTGTGAAAATTACGAAAATTACGAAAATTCGTCACAGTCACAGTCACAGTCGACCGGAAGTACACGTCACATTTTGTGCACAATTGTGCATTGTTACATCACAGCTGTTTTACGAGCCCTCCCAATCTGTGACGAGCGCATTTTATTTTTCCATTTGCTCATTGATCTGTGACGAACTCATTGACGAGCGCATGACTCTTATTTGCATGCCATCGTGACGTCATCTAGAACTAGTTGACTGAAATAGGAACTGAAATGGGTGTGAGCGAACGAGACCAGTTGATTTTTTTTTTTTTTTTTTTTTTTTTTACATTGGTTGGCCTTTACTTCCGGTCTATTGTGACTGTGACTTTGATGAATGAAATCGAAACCCCCTATCGAAGTACTTGATTACGCCCTCTCTAAATAAATCTCTGAGCTATAGACGGGTTCAGGAAGCGCGTCATTTGAGCGACCTTGCCCTTGAGCATCTACAAATGAGTAGTAGCCATCCGCATCTTTTTGATCACCTTGTGGGAGGCTATCCGTAGTAATCTGGTTCACTCCGATACCGACAAAGGAGTAACAGTACTCGTCATCATCATCCAATCCAGATGATTCTTTGTTGGCTGAGGCATCCATTGAGTGTTCCTGGTTCTGATTGTCACCAAGATTCCCCTGTCGTTGAGTCAAGACGTAGTCGTGATCGCTATCCATGTACTCCACTGATCTCTGGCTGTGTTGTTGGTTTGGGCGGTCTGCCGTCTCAAATAGAACGTTGTAGTGGTTTTCGTCCATGTTCTGCGCTCGGTCGGGCTTCTCGTTTATGCGACGGAGACCGTCGTATTGGTTTTCAATGCAATGGATGCTGTCTTTCGCTGATGCCTGGTTTGAGATGTTTCCGTTATTTTTATTTCCTCGGGTTATATCCGCTTCATTTCCGTAGTGGTCTTCGTCGGTCACTGCTGCAGTTGCGTTGTAGTTCTGGTAATAATCCTTATGTTGTTCTTTATTCTGGACCTTGGTCATGTTCATGCTACTGATGTCACGGTTGAGAGAGTCATAAGTCTGGTCATTCATTCCCGGCCGATGTTTCTTAGCGCTGTCGACACGAACGTGATCTTCAGGAACAGGGTTGCCAGGTTCGTCTCCATAGTTTCCATGAGATTCAGAGGTTTGGGAATTCCTACGACAATCGTTCATCAGTCTAACATGGTAACTGTTCTCATGGTTTAGTTCCGAGACTGCTCCTGCATGTAGGAGATCATAGTCATCGCTGATTGAACCATGAAGGTCTATTGATTCTGAGGATGTTTCTTTTCCATGGCTCTTGCTTTTGATATCTCCAAGCACATCGTAGGCGCTGTCGTCTACGTCTTCAATCCGCTTAGAAATAGCTTCCCCTTGTCGATCGGGAATTGCATACTCGTCCTCTGGAATGTATTCGCATCCAGTTTCAATGAATTTTGGTTTGGTTG
The DNA here is from genome assembly GCA_036244855.1 of Temnopleurus reevesii. Classification (NCBI taxonomy): domain Eukaryota; kingdom Metazoa; phylum Echinodermata; class Echinoidea; order Temnopleuroida; family Temnopleuridae; genus Temnopleurus; species Temnopleurus reevesii. The sequence goes on along the minus strand of BQKZ01004422.1, from coordinate 40,411 downwards.
TGTTCTTACACCTTTCATGGCCCTTCCCTTCATTGTTGTGTATGAGTGTACTGTAATCATCTTCTTTGGACCCTACAGCGAGGCTGTCGTAGGTATTCCCATCCGGATGTTTCTGATGGCATTTTGCACTAACACAGTAAGTGTGCAGATGATCATAATCTTGTTCCTCGGAAACGTTGTCATGTCTCCGTTTATTGTCCACCCTGGTACGCTTTTTATTAATCGAGTTCTCTTGTTCACCCTCCTCTTCCCACAGCTCTATTGATCCTGTGTGGCTTTTAAGATCCTTGGAACCTTCACCTCTAGCGACTGGTTCAGACGATCCATATCCCATGTAACCATCGCCCACTAAGTGGTCGCTGTGGTAGTTAAGTCCCTCGGGGTCGTTACATGAGCTGGTGCAGCAGGACACTGCGTCCGTATGCCTTCGGGATGGGGAATGTCCCTGAGGACATCAGGTCTGTGTGGGGCAACATCGCCGAGTGAATACACTTCGTTCACATAAACGTTTTCATTATCGTATGTTGCATCATCATCGGGACGTTGGATAGGGCGTTGTCTCCTGTTAAAACATATATATAAGGTCAATTTTATATCACCAAAGCAACAGTGATTCACTTCCCCTTCAGATTAATGTACTACACGTTTGCAAGCCAGACTAATAGCCTGATCTAGCATTTGTGACTAAAGATACGCTTACTCTAGCAGCTAGATTAATATAATCTGGGGCCTGTAAAATATGCAATCAAAATTACGATAAACATCGTAAGTCTCTGAAAAAGCATGTACCATAGACATACGATTAAGTGAGTATTAATCCTATCTCTTTTATGTTACAGGCCCTGGACTAGCATAACGCCACTCGACGAAGTTGCAAAATGCTGGTCAAGAGTATTTTAGGTCCAGTACGATGATGTCCGGATGATGGTTATTTGGTTAGCGAATGTTTGTGCCAAAAATATTATTAAATCAATCACTGCTCCAGTCGTTAAAACACCCCAGTCACATAGAAGGCCAGAAGCAACACGATTCAACACGACTCTTTGTTCAGCTCACAGTCATGACAGTCAGCTACCTGCGAACGAAGAGTCGTGTTGAATCGTGTTGCTTCCGCGGCTCTATGTGACTGCGGTTTTAATTACCTACCAAGATATGATAGAAACAATGATATTCGAGCGATTCACATTAAATTTAATACAACGTATTTGTTATTCGTGCAAAACACAAAATTCAATGCGAGAAGTATGCTGCAGTCATGTTCTTTAATAGAGCTTTATAGTTTAACAAGAAATCAATGATTATATGGAAGCAAGTTCTATTCCGGTGTTTTCTATAACTTTAATATTTGTGGGCTTTACCATGTTTACGCATTGAAATAAACTGATCAGCAATTCTTTTCATTTGTATGAATAATACGATTAAATTGTGAAAGGGTCGCGCTTACCTTCTCCGACGATGTACAAGCACGACAGTCGCCACGACTAAGACGAGGAGCATGATGACGACTATGAAGATGGAGACGATCATGCCAGTAGAAACACCTGGACACAAAAAAATAATAATAATTAATATGACACCTGCCGATGATAACAGCCACCCAAAATTGTTGCATGACATCGAGATACTACCATTGACAAATTCACTCAGAGCAAATGAGATGATAACGATCGCCTTTTCGTTCGGCAATTTTTTTTTTTACCAAACACTGTTTTTACAATCTGTTATTCGTTAATTTTATCCTATTGTTTGATCGTATGATTGTTTTAATTTAAACTATAATTTATCAGCTCTTCATTACGTAATGATGATGATGATGTCTATGACAATAATCATAACTATGATGATGATGATGATGATGAAAATAGTAATATTATACATTATAAAGTCCACTGTGACGGGTCAAAACATATAGACACTCAATACAAGGTTGTCTCCGAAATATGTTTTAAAATTTCCCGACACGCAAAGAAATCCGCAAAAAATACACAACCCCCCCCCAAAAAAAAAAAAAAAACACTAGCTGGTGCATGCCATATTTTCATCGATTTCCTCTACGTATTTTCCTTGTACAAAGGGGGGGGGGGGGGGGGGTTGCAGACACTTTTTGTTATCTGTCTCAAGTCTATAAACAGTTCTAGCTTGAGGGAAATAACTAAAATAAAAAACGCCGTTAATTATTTCCTTGCAATACCTGAATCTGAATTGGGAGTTGTATAGATGTCACTTGTGGCAATGGGAGATGTAATATCAGTTTCGACCGGCAAAGAAACTGACGTTGATTTTAACGATGATGTCGACGCGACCTCAGTCGTGCGAAGCAATGAGTCGGACGTCGGTACAACCGAAGTCGTGTGATATGCCGATGTCAACGATATCGATGTAGCTCTATCCGCAGTCGTTGATGTTGACGGACTAAGCGTTGTCGAAGCTGATGTTGAGCTCGGTATGCCCGACGTGGTAATATATACAGAGGTCGACGATTTCGGTGCAGTTCTATCCGCAGTGGTGGATGATGACGGACTTGCCGTGGTCGAAGGCGAGGATGATGGTGATGTTGCCACGGTAGTCGGGATTTGCGTTGACGGATTGCCACCCATATTGACCGTTGAGGTTTTAAACTGCGTAACGTATCTGGGTGGTTTGCGAGTTGTGCGCGGTGTGCCTGTATGTCATGTGAATGTTCAAAATGATTTTTTTTTTAATAAAACAACAAGTCGTTCCTCTTCACATTTGTGACCAACCTTTTAGAAAAGAACCACAACAAGCTACAAGAAAAAATGCAAATTTGTTCGCTTCGATTTCAAAATATTTCATTTCATTTCTTGTTTTAAATCATTTTGATTCTTAACATTTACAGGAACGCTTAATGCAATTATGTATACACACTCAAAAAAGTTGGCACAAAGTTGACCAAAAACAGGGGAACATAGTATTACGGTCACAGAGGAATATTGTTCACAATTATGCCCAACTCGCAGTCATAATGGTGGAATTGCAAAGTTCTACCAAAATTGATGACTTGTACCGTTCACGGCTTGCTTTATAGCGAAAAGTAGTTCACCTAAGAGGGGTGGGAAGGAACCTCTTTGCACTTGACAATAATGCAAAAGTAAATAAATAAAAGAGAGATAAATCAAAAACACCCTTTCCTCCTCCATTTGACAATCTTCTCCCTAGAATTGCTCGAATTCGGAAAATACTTTGGACGAGGGCGGTGTTTCACCAAGTTACGAAATATTTTAAGAACGACTTTACGCACGACTGGTTCAGTTCAAGTGAGGAATGATCGAGAATCTTACTTGTATTACACCCATTAACATACTGTTTTTTTTTTAAGTTGTTCGTAACTTTAAGAATGATTTGGTGAAACACCACCCATGGTCCTTTCTGCGCCGCAAATAGGGGTACAAAGGCCCTCTTACACAATTGATGCAATTAAAACCCCTCAAAGCCTATCTTCGCCATGTCACTCTTTTTTAAATGGTGGGTCAATCAATCACATGCCTTAAAGCAGTTATGATCTTAATGATCAAACAAACGTTACGAAGTCCCCTAATATAAAGGGAAGTTGAATATTGAAAATGAGCACATTTGTGCAAATCATCAAACAAATTTATACAAACAAATTTGAGCAAACATGTAAAATGGGACAGTTTTGTAAAATCTGTAGGGGGGGGGGCAGGAGACATAACTGACCAAATATTCGCACAAGAGGGCGGTCAAAGAGGGCCTACACACTAAGAAATGTTGCAGAAAAGTTTCATGAACAGATGGGAACATAATAATTCCAAGGGATGGTTCCCTTTTAAAGCTAAAGTAAAGGCCATTTCTTGTACCAGATTTTGTCTTCAAATCTGAATGAAATATAGTATCATGAACATACTGCATAAAAGATTGTTTTGGTAAGCCTGAATCAATATTTTCTTTCTTGATAAAGGATACCTTCTCGTACACAGAATCTAATGGAAATTTCAGAATTGAATATTTTGTGTATACGCTTTTATTATTCTTTTGTCAAATCTAGGAAATAACCTAGCATATACTCGATAACATACATAATATTGTTATTATCAAGAAAAGGTGCTAAATATGATTTTACTGTCAAATTCAAACTTTCATAAAAAAAGACAAGAAAAAAGAATCACTTCATAAAAAAAATATGTTACAGTCTCGAAATGTTTGTTAGATATATCGTCCGTGTTTCCGCGGAGTTACGGACGTAAGAGGATATTTTTACACGAAATGAGTTACAAATCCATTAAACGTGTCCTATTATAGAACTAACATGCTTTTCTATAGGATGCCCGTTGAATCGACGCTATGTTGGGATTTCTTTGTCTTCATATAACAATACTCTTTGGTTTCCGTCACTTCTTGAAATTACGGACGATATGTCATGATAAACATTAGTTGAAATTCAAAGTTTACTAAAACTATATTTGGGCTTTAACCGTACCTCTTTTTGTTAGATTAGTAGTCGCCTGAACTGCACCAGTGGCTACTGCTTCCTCTGCAGTGGTAGACCTTACAGTTGTGTTGGATGTTGAGGTAACCGACGTTGAACTCGAAAATGATGTCGGTGCTACCGTAGTCGAGGCTGGATAGTCCGGGGTCGTCGCTCTCAGTGTAGTTTTTCCCGCAGTCGTAGGCGATGTCGGATCTGGCGTGGTTGCAATGGATGATGATGTCGTCGTGGCCACGGGAGTCGTAGTTGATTCCCCATTACCCATTAAGTCTGATGTACTAGTCTGTGAAACGTCTCCAAGTGGCTCGGTCGCAGAAGTCGGCGGCGTGTCTATATGTTCATCAATGAATAATGATAATAATGGTGGTTACTTGTATAGCGCACAGGTCCACCTTATCGGTGCTAATGGCGCTGAAAGCTTTACACTCATTATTACCCGGCTCTATATAGCTGGCAGCCATCCGCATTTACAAGGAATTTCTTCCTGCCGTCCCCATTTACCTCACCTTGGTCGAGTGCAACGCAATGTGGATAAGTTTCTTGCTGAAGGAAATTACCGCCATCGATGGAATTCGAACCTCCGACCCTCTGGTTGAAAGGCCAGAGTCAGAACCACTACACACAGAACCACTATTCTCAGTCAGTAGACATACATGGAGATCAGCTACTGTACATTTGTGGCACTCTTAAAAAAAAGAGAATCCCAAATAGGTCCTATACAGAAAGCGGAAACGTTTGGATGAAGAGGTTTTGATCCGTGCCTTTCAATCAGAGGCGCAGAGGTCGAATCCATCATATGGCGTTATTTCTTTCAGTAAGAAATGAGTCTTCATTGTGCTGCACTCATCCCAGGTGAGGTGAATGGGCACCTGGCAAGAAATTGTTCCTTAAAACACAGGATGTGTTACAGCTGCGCTGCTAGAGTAATCATGCTACATTGTAGTGTGTAGAGTAAAGTAAACGTTTAGGTAAATTTAAAAATGGATATATTTCATATTAGCAGAAATTATTTCTGATACATTCTATATTTTATATGCACCGAACTACAAACAATGGAATTATTGCAATATCGAACGAAGAAACGCCACTCCGTTTGAAGGAGGACTAGTTTCCCATGTCGAATTTACCCAATACAAATTCCATGGAACATCTAACTATCCGAGCTCTCAGTTTGAAAATGATATTTCTTTGTAAAGGAGGATTTATGTTCAACAAATCTTTGTAATGCATGTAAATGATGCATGATAATGAAAATACAAGCCACTTCTAAAGTACTAACGGATGTACTTTACATTCTTATATTGACGATTGTCTGGTTGTGGCCTTTTTTCTAGTATATGATCAGGTTCCATGACAAATGCTCCGGCAACAATTGCTCCGGCAAAAAACTGACACAGTAAGCCTAATGTCAAACCTAATCCCAAACCTAACCCTAATCCTAATCTTGACATCATTCTGAATCATAAACCCTATCATAACCCTAACCCTAACCCTACTCCTAGCCAGAAAAATGAACCGGAGCAATTGTCGCCGGAGCAACTGTCGGGTCACCATATGATCAAGCTTTCACAGCATTTTTGGAGAACTTGATAAACAAATAAAGACGTTACAAAGTTCACTGTAGGAGGAAAATTATATTAATAATGGAATGAATCCGGATACATTGGAAACTCGGTATGATAAAGATATGTGATATAACAATTGTCCTGGTATAAAGAGGTGATAGTTTGGTTTTTTTTAACCCTGCTATAACAAGGTATTTTTTATTAGTCCCAAGTACCTCGTTATACTGAGTTTCCACTGCAATGAGATAATGGCCCGATTCAAACGTAGTTTTCAAAGTGGCTTCAACTAAACTAGTTTGGCAGGCCAATTGTGTCAACGTTCAGATTACTGACCTGCGAACTGGATTTCAAGTCCGCTTCAACTCTATCAGACAAACTGTCTCTCTTGTCCATATTGTTATGACGATGGACAAACAACTGGGTTTAAATACCTCCCGCGCGATCTCTCCACCCCCTGCACAATTGCAACACCAAAAATCCAGTGGTCTGTTCCTGTCAGCCTGTAGGCTCTCCAAAGCCTAACAGACGATATGAATTCAGACCATGCGCTCTACTTTATCTCACTTGGAAATAATTCTCTTCAACTATTGATTTAATTATAGCTAGAATTGCTATCACAAATGCATGTATAACACCCAATCTTCAAGAATAATAATATGGTTGTAAGTTATAATAATTGATTTAAGTCGAAATTCTTGGAATGCCAGATTTTAGCTTGCAAAAGTAGTATTCTATCTTTAATGAGTATTCATACCTGTTATCAGCACTGGACCATCTTCATAAATTTTGATGTCATCTATCCGAATCTCTGATCCATAACGAGAAGATGCATCGCTCATTTTTCCTGCTGTAAATGATATCTTACACATTAAAGAAAAAGTATAAGAAACATGAAATGATTATCAATTCTAAATTATTATCAAATCATAGGTACATGGAGGTTAAAGTATATCTTTGGCCCAAAATAAAAAACTTGCTAATTAGTAGTTTACACAAAAACCAGCTTCCCTGAGCAGCCCATGACATTAAAAACATTATTCAACATTGTTTTCGTTGAAGAAATTATCAACTACCAGATTCTAAATGCTACCTAAATATGGAACGCCGGAAGGACAACCTTGAGTTGATCGTCCAGACACTGATCGTGATGGCTGCTTTTGATTTGATCACCGTCACTTTTCATTTGATGGCTCATAGTACCTTTCATCAAATATTTTCTTGCCATGATCAACTCAGTTTCGGCGTTTGTGGTGTGCGCGCCAAAAGGACAACTATAGTTTGACGACTGTCACTTTTTATTTGATGACGGCCGTTTTTAATTTGATGATGGCCACTTTTTATTTGATGATGGCCACTTTTTATTAGATGATGGTCACTTTTTTATTTGATGATGGCCACTTTTTATTTGATGATGGCCACTTTTTATTTGATGATGGTCACAATTTTTATTTGATGATGGCCACTTTTTATTTGATGATGGTCACTTTTTATTTGATGATGGTCACTTTTGATTTGATGATGGTCACTTTTAATTTGATCATCGCTTTTTATGTGATGGTCACTTTAAATTTCACCGTCACTTTTTATATGATCGTCCTTCATTTGATCGTAGCTTTTTAGTTGATGGTCACTTTAAATTTCACCGTCACTTTTTATATGATCGTCCTTCATTTGATCGTAGCTTTTTATTTCATGGTCACTTTAAATTTCACTGTCGCTTTTTATATGATTGTCACTTTTAATTTGATCATCGCTTTTTATGTTATGGTCATTTTCAATTTGATTGTGGCTTTTTATTTGATGGTCACTTTTAATTTCACTGTCGCTTTTTATTTGATCATCACTTTTAATTTCATCGTCACTTTTTCTTTGATCGTCACTTTTGTCTTCATTTGATCGTCGCTTTTTATTTGATGATTACTTTCAATTTCACCATCGCTTTCCGTACGATCGTCACTTTTCGTTGGATCGTCACTTAATAGTTGATCACTTTTTAGTTGATCACTTTGAACCACAGAAATAAATCGGGATATACGTATAGAAGCGTCATACCGCGTCGCTAGATGGCTCCTCCGCAGTAATGTGTCGTCCATGTTAGATAGCGCAAGAGTAGTGCAAAAATGCATTGGGAATATCAGCGATGAATACATTGTTGTGCTGCAGTAAACTGCACAAAATGCTTTTAAAAGATTTTTGGAAAGCATTCCACTTGTTTAAGAAGTCAATTCTAAAGAATTTATTCACCAAACCCTTGTAAACCTTGGCTTTTATTTCATATTCGAAGGGGGAAAATTCCCAGGAAAAATTAAATAAATAATTTGAAAAGGGAAAGAAAATAGACACTGGGAGAATGTTTGGTAATCATAAAATAATGTTTAGAATTAATATAACACCGTCTATTGTAAATTATTCACATTCACTCATGTAGTTAGTGCGTACGTTTATCGAGTTCTTGCGCTATCTACAATGGTGGCGAGCGAGCGTAGGCGGAGCCACCTCGCCTGTATATGTAGCGAATCATCGGCGTAATCCTTCTACCTTTATTTATTATAAACTCCGTGCAACTTAGGCAGACGGGAGTGCTAAAATAGTAAAATTGCCGAACTTTCGTGATTTAAACGATTCTAGAGTCTTTTCCATGGTGAGTTTTATTTTCATTTAAAAGTTCTTATTCTATGTCATTGTCTAATACCTTACACCATTCCCAATAATTCAAATTATAGATTTTATCCATAGTTATTATTTGTCCCTTGTTTCTGGCAGGGTTTTGCGTCGGTCCCATTCACGAAATTCCTTGTAGTGTTTTACTTTTTAGTTTTACCTGCACCTGCGAATTCGCGCTAGGAAATATGAAGATGGTCCAAAAATAGTGACTTTTACTTGTAAACTCACCAACTGTAAGAACAACAGAGCAAGGCTGGTAATTACTCACTATTTTGAGAGCGAGTCTCATTCATTTTTAGAATTTCTTATTTGATTTCTTATGACTGTCAACCATGTCGACATATCATGTGTAATGAGTAAATGACTCTCTGTTGTGTTGATCACCAGATATATATTTTAATAAACATTGAATGAATGAATGAAGAATACCATTGCAATTAGTATAATTTTATTTAACAGTTATGTGAATAGAGTATGGCTGAAAAGTGGTTTGATTATTGATTATTAAATGACATAGGAAGAAGTTTACATATTAATTGGCTGTGTACTCAAATCAGGTACTCGGTATGAAAAAAAATAGTGATTATTATTCTTGTACGTTGTACTTCTTTGACTGCAGTTTGGAGTCATTACGGACCTTTAGCATGACGACGGTATGGCCAATCACAACCTTATTTCTCAAGCGCGGGATAATCTAGCGGGCCGCTAAGGTTGAAACGAACTGCTAACAAGATGGGAGTGTCAATCACAACGTTAGCTTCATGGTTCATTCAAGAAGTAGCGTTGTGTTGGTGCACCCTTCTGGAACGGACCTTTGAGCTAACGTTGTGATCAGCCCTACCGTATTCTATGCTAAAGGTCCCTATTACTGGGCTTCGTCGGATATTTTGTTCTCAGTAAACAAATATTATTTGGAGATTAAATCTTGCGATGCAATTGATTATTAGGTAATTATTAATTAACTAGCAACACCAGGCGCTATGCGGGGGGGGGGGGGATGTGAAGCTGGGCTTCACTAAATTCAATTATGATGTTGTTTTTGCTAATACCGTAAATCGTGGTGAGCAGGGAAGTGGAATACATAGGGACAAAACTTACATTGTTTAGCATGATGGAATCGTCCAAACATGAGAATGGGAAAATGATGAATTGTTTGGTTGCCCTCAAATACATTAGTGGGTATGGGTTCGGTGAATTGATATTCATTTTAAATCAAAACGAAGGACACAAAAAATATAGCGATAAGCTATGAAGAGAAAGAACCCACGTGCAAGTGACTAACAAAGGCCGTGTTTATACGGCAATTGAGTTTTGAAACTCAAACATGAAACGTGTTTCAAAACTCAATCATAAAAATAATATGGTCGTGTTTTATACGATCTTTCTGGCTCTCACGAAGGTGTGCCAATGCGCAACTTTACTGCGCAGTTTCTGTAAGAATACCCTTCTTTTCTCTATATCCTTATGTTATTCACGTCTTTTCAGATTCTTTTCAGTCTTGTTGTTATCTATTGTTTCGGATTATTTTTTTCTTCTTATTCTCTGATACTATTTTTACTTGATCAATGTTATCCATTTTCCACATTCTTTTCATTTCTATCCTATTATTGTTATTTAGGATTTCATCTTATATTCCCTTTTTTCTCTATCCTTATATTATCTATTGTTTTCCGCTTCTCTCTATGTCCTCATGTAATTTATTGTTATTGATATTTCCACATTCATTTTCTGTCGATCCTCGTATTATTTGTTTTCTACTTATTCATCCTTCTTTTTAACTACATCGTTGTTTTATCCATTATTATCTATTTCTTTCTTTCTACTCATCAATTTCCACACAGACTGTAACAGCGTAAGTTTTTTTATTCACATGCAGCTTCCCTGTTCACCACGATTTACGATATTAACAAAAACAACAACATTCACTGGTTGACTGTCTGCATACAATTTTTAACCGATTTTTTTTTTTCAATTGTAGTTGGTGTACTGATGTTTTACATAGTACATCTTAATTTTTTTTCACAGAAGTGTAAAAACAGAACACTCAAAGTATCACATGACTCACAATTGATATGATTTTTTTATGGAGATCGTGATTGCTGCCAGTAAAATTGTTCGTCGATGTCGATGAGAAATAAATATGTACGGTGAAAATAACTTGTAGAAATATGAAGAGTTCAAGCAGGGGCGTACAAAATTTGGACGATACATGTATGTACATTAGTTTTACATCCGCATATGAAAAAAAGTGCTTTTTTTATGAGTATAAAAGTGCCTTTTAAAAAGAGTAGCATTTGAAATTTTATTAAAATCATAAATAAAAGCAGGTTAAGAAACGAACGTAATCATCAATAATAATAAAATAGCACACACTCTTACGATTGTGTAAAAACTAATCGATGTTGCAAATGCAGTTTTCACCAACTTCATGTTGAGTTTGTTATCCTTCCGCGCTTATTGACATTCGCAGTTTGTTGACGTTTTGTAATGCGTGGATGGCACTTATGGTTCGCCCCGGAGTGCACCCTGGACGCGCGCGCCCCGCGCCCGGACAATGTCCGGAAAGATTATAGTCTTATAAAGGTTGCAAAATCTGACATAATCATAATTAGTAAGCATAACGTGCAGTTGAAAATAAACGAATTTTAATTGTATGACGTGATCATCGCACTTATTTAATGCATTGTTTTTACTTATTTTCATGGAAATGCGAAGGAAGTGAACATCTATTTTAGTTCCAAACCGTGAGAAAGGGGTATATAGCTGGAGGGGGTGGGGATGAAGGTCGGCCCCCTGCTATAAATGTTGGAACTTAAATAATATCAATTTTTTTTTAAAAGATGGAAGCTTTCTTTTTCTCTCTTTCTTTCTCTTATGTGTTCTGTTTGTCTTGTCTTTAACACATCCTCTCTCTCTCACTGTTTTAAAGAACATATATGGAGCTTTCTGTCCACAAATGTTTGTTTTCATTAACTTTTCTCTTTGTACTCTCTTTCTCACGCCCCCCCCCCCGCCTCCTCTCTCCGTCTTCCGATATTGGCTACCACTTTACATATATAGTTTTACTCTTCCTTCGTCTTTTTCTTCTGTGCGTGTATTTTTAAAGTGGCATCTGAAAAATTAAAAGATTGAAATAAATATGAATGTGATAAATATGAAATTCATACACATGACGTGATCACTCAAAAGATGCAAGGTTTTATTTCTGTTGGGGGTGGGGGTTATAATATATGGAATCTTTTCAATATAAACCGACATACCTCTCAGTCTATCTGGCAGGCTTCCCCCGAATATTGTTGTCAATATTGTTTTTGTTGATGAATGGGTTGATATTATTGAATGATGGAAAAGAGTATACGTCAAAGAACATGCCCCAAAAAGAAATGCGTAATATAACGATAAAAGTATGAAATAAATCACTTACTTTTCCTCTATAACGCAATTACATCCAATATGAAGCGTATATCGCGGAAGGTGTATCATCAAATAAACACTGCTGAATAGTTCCGATCACTCTTCCAAAAAGATTAATTGTTTGGTTGCCCTCAAATACATTAGTGGGTATGGGTTTGGGGAATTGATATTTATTGATAGGAAAATTAAGGACACAAAGAATATGGCGATAAGGTAAAAGAAGAATAAGAACCCACGTGCAAATGACTTACAAAATGGATCAGGTTGAAGTAATTGGAGGGAGTCTGTCAGAAGGACATTCAACGATTTGATAGAAATTGAGCTGTGCATATATGTGAAGAGATAAACTGTATCGAACAGACCCTGTTCAGTAAAGTGGCTGCACGAACTACCCTTTCTGCTAATTCTTGACTCTTTTTCATTGAATATATTTGTAAATGTACACAATCGAAACAGAAAGGGACATGATAAATAGAAAGCGAACGATGTATAGAATAAATGCATTAAAAGTGTAATTTTCCATGAATGTCAAATTTACCGTGTATGAGAGTACAGACTACAATGTATATTACGGTTGTTTCACTCATTCACTGTGCATTGTGTACAAATGCAGGACCCTATACCGCGCGCGCGTGTAAATGGCATTTGTGACGGTACGTGGAAGCAGACGACAAAAAGTGGTTTTCTTCGAATATCGGGACGACCACGACACCACGCTGGATAAAATATAGCCAGCGCCCGTCAGAGCACGTCTCCTCGTCGACCCAGCCAGGTTTGACGTCGAACCGACGCGCGGTCTGGGAGCCTACTTTTACGGAAGGGCCAGGGCTTACGGTATTATATATATACTAGCTGGACCCGTGGAAATCCACGGGTAAATTCACCTTTTTAAAGTAAATAGTAATGACTGAATAAAAATAGTTATACATTTTTTTGTATTTGTATGCTTCCATAACACGTTTCTTGCAAAATTATCTGGTTAGACATCTTAGGATATTGCAGTATTTGTTGACAAATTTGTGCTTGAAGGCGAGGAAATCATTAGAAGCATTTTTGTAACTGCTGGATTTGTGGAAATCCACTTCATTTTCAGTTGTCAAGTTTTGGGGAAGTTGACAATTCTAGTATTTTTTTTTATTTTATGTAGTATTGTAGAATATATATGGACGGAATTATGAGGAGTCATTTTGAAGAATGAAAGATCATTACAATGCAAAATGGTTTTTGTAGTAATATAATTTTATTCACAAACCAAACATGATGCTGCATATGGGCTGACCTCCTCAATAACAGTTTGTATTGATTCCATTGTTTCACGATTACATTGTGGATGTTGGCTTATTCAGGTGTTCGTTGCTTGATGGCCTTCCAAAATATATATTTGGCCATATTTGGGTGGTTTATCTTGTGCAGGGTGCAAAGGACCAATTTGGTGGTACACCTGTCCATGGATGCGGTAACAGTATGGTCCTGTTCCTGGGGGAGGAGCCATCATTGCGCCCACTGACGCACGCAAATGCGAATGACGAATTGTAATAACGAATGTTCTTTCGTAGATCGGTACTTTGTTGGAAGAGGGTAGTCAGATTTTGAGGGTAAGGGAGTAGTGGTGGTAGGGAGACTTTGTCATTATGACAGCAGTTCAGAGGTTCCTTTGGATATCTAAGGGCATCGCAGTATGGAAATTTTTCTGTCATTGGGCCAATATCTAATATTCCTGTTGTTGATGTTGTTGATGATGACGCATCCAATGATGTTTGAGTAGGTTCATTTGAATGGATGATGCTGATGAAGTTAGGTTCATCCTTCTGCTGGAGATCTAGTTTAAGATAAAATAAAATAATAAATTGTAATGAATAAAAATAATGCACAAAATATGTTTTTTTAAGCCATTTGATAAAAAAGTTTAGAGTTTATGTTACGTAAATAACAAAGAATTAAACATTTCTTGATTGATTAAATAATGAAGAAATGAATTGAATGTTTTGAATAGTCAATTTAAATAATTTTGTGGAAATTGTTAATCATTGGGAAAAAAATTACCGGCAGCATTGCATGAATTTGTCATTTTTAAATAACAATTAGTCTGTACATCATGATGGTCATATTGCCTTGTTGTTTGAGTATTAGCTTTTGTTGGGTCGATGATTTTGTCATTAAAACATTTTGCTATATCACAGTTTATATAGGCAACATGCACTATGAATTAATTCTTACCTTAGTATGGCCATTTTGGCTTGTTGTTTGTACCTGATTCCCACTTGTAGTTTCATCGCGGTTGCATTGACTTGTAGTATAACCTTGAAGTTTGTTGATCATGATTATTCATGATGGGTGATGTAGAACAATGTAGAGCAGTTGTTGGGCTATGAACCTGTTTGAAGATAGAATTCATGTTTTGTGAATAAACAATTTTACCGCAATTGCCAGTGCTGAGAATTTGTTGTTTGTCAAAAAAAAATTCTATACAAATTCATAATAATTGGTTGGCCGATAATGGTTTGATGAGAAATAGAAAAAAAATAGATTTATAACATCTTCTTATAATTTTAATGTTTTGTTAATTTGAAATGGATATATATGGCATTACTAAGTAGCAGCAATGTTTTAAATCTTATGTCGTAAAATTATGAATATTTTTTTTAACAATGATTAGAAATGAAATGTCACATTTGTCATTTTGTGAGCTGCTGGCATGATATTGACTTATTTCTTAAAATTAAAATAGAACAATACATTGTAAGAACAATATTAAACCTTATGCTACTTCTTTTAGTTATGTTCACATTTTCCATTTTGTGAACTGTTGAGATAGAAGTGACTTATCTACATAATACAACCAAATTCATCAATTGTTTTGGTACCTCATGTAGGTCATGTTCACTTGAAGTTCCTGGCAGATTGTTGCTTGCAGCTGCTTGAGGTTCTTGGCTAAGTTTTCTTCTTTTGGGGCTCCTGTCAATCTGTTATACCAAAAATTGAATGAAATTGTAAAAAAATTAATTTCATGCACCAACTTTATTTCTTTCATTTGAATACTATAAAGAAAGGACAATTAGAGAGTTACCAATAAAAGCAGTTCAAAGTATACAGAAATAATTTTTTAATGAAAGAAAAGTTATATCAGTATATGATTTGTAGAACCCTCTGAACTATGGAACATGGGTGGTGGTACCTCTACCTGTTCTAAGATTTGGCAGCTAGAGGACCTCTGTTAATCTGAAAAATTTCCACAATGGGTACAAAAACGGCACAATGGCTTAAAGAACAATTTTTAAAGCATTTTCATATCATCAGAAGATATAACAGGGATTGAAAATACACTTTTGTGATCTTATGTATCAGGTATCACCATTGTAATTTTTCTAAATACATGTAGGACTGAAAAATTGCTTGTGTTAATGGGTCTTAATTATTGTTATGCTTTATCACAAAATTAAAATCTTATTACATATCTCCATAATATTATGGCCCAGAGAAATGGGTATAGGTTGTTATTTCTGATCACAAAATTGCAATCATATTACATGATTCCATACCTCTTCAAAATTAGGTTCATCATCTCCATGATCACTCTTTTCCATATCCTCTTCATGATTAGTTTCATCGTCTCCATGATCACTATTTTCCATATCCTCTTGTTGATTTTTCAATACATGTTGATGTGTTGACACTTCTTTTCCTTCTATCTGTTGTATAGGTTAGTCTGGAAGGACGTTTTTTAGGCATCTGTAAAAAGGAGAGAAATTGAAACAAATTAAGGGAACATGAAAATGTAGGCAAGGCTAAAATAATGTATCGATGATCCTTTCTCTTTTTAATATTCATTGTGTAACCCTAATGCTATAGAAGCATGGATGCACAATTAAAATACTATGAACACATTGACATGTTAACATTGACATATGAAAAACACTTTGGGATTGTTTTCAAACAGTTACTGTTCTATTCCAGAAACAAATTTGAGCTTGAATTCTATCTAGACTGGGGTGGGGAGGAGGTGAGGCTGATTCAGCCCCCCCCCCCAAAAAAAAATTATTTTCTAAACTTTTTTTCTTTCATCCTTCGCGCAACTTCTAACGCTACTTTAAAAAAAGAATCGGACACAAATTTTAAAAATTAATGAACATTACGTAATGCTGCGCAGACTAAAACCCCCAAAATTTCCATTCAGGATTGAAAATTTGCCAACATGTAAGCTGCGTAACACATCTGAATTCGAAAATGCCTTGCCCTTTTTAGTTGACTAACTTACTTTAGTTGACATTTATAATGGGGAAGCAGCATGATGTATTGGTTGAAACTCGCGACTTTCAACTTGAGGGTCGGTTATAAATGTTTATATCCTATTTGAATGTTTCCCCAAAGGAGCATTTTTTAGGATTTCGTTCATTTTTATAGAATAAATAATTTGTTTTAAGTTTAAAGAAATTAAAAGGGAAAGTCCACCTCAGATAATTTCCTATAAATATATTAATAAAAGGAGAGACATTTGAACAACATATACATGGAAATTGGTTAAGAGTAAGGAAGTTAGTGTATGAGCTGACATTTCCATGTTGGTTTTATTTTTGCAAATTTTGCAATTTTGGCGTTGTAAACATTTCCACTCTGTATTTAGCACAATACATGCAAACACAAAATCATCAAAATAAAAAGCACGCTAATATGTCAAACTGGTTGAAAACTGCGAAAATATATGTACATGAAAATATTGGCTTGTACAGTAGAGTCCTTTACATTTACTTGTATGTCTCTATTTGCTCTGCAAATTGGCAACATATGATGAAATCATGTATAATCCGCTCTCCATTCATATTACATGTACTGTTAAATTTACATTTTTTCTCTATTTTCTCAAAAGTTTCAATATTGTCTTTACCTTTGGACAATGAATGATGAGTACAATTACTTTCTACATAACATATTTTGTCCAAGAGACATAGAATAATGTAACCATTGAGAAAAATGAGAAAAAGTGGAATTCCAGGTACAACAATTATGGAGACCTGACCGCATATGACATCATCAATGGCCAATTTGCAGAGCAAGTGGAGATTTACACAAAAATGTAAATGGCTGTAATTTTCTTAATTCTTAATTTATTTTGATAATTCTTTTTTTTATTCTGCTGTTCAAATTATTCTCTGACTTTATCATGAAATCATAAGAACCACTTGGTTGAACTCTCCCTTTAACAGATGACTTAAGCTTACCTTGCATATTGATGCTGCAGTGCAAAGGCAAATCACCAGCTGTATCATTCTGAAATTAAAAATGGAAAGTAATTGTAATGCAATAAAAAATATCTT
This sequence comes from Temnopleurus reevesii, assembly GCA_036244855.1. Classification (NCBI taxonomy): domain Eukaryota; kingdom Metazoa; phylum Echinodermata; class Echinoidea; order Temnopleuroida; family Temnopleuridae; genus Temnopleurus; species Temnopleurus reevesii. The sequence continues at coordinate 22,991 of BQKZ01004422.1, read as the reverse complement.
AGTTCCTACAACAATTCCATCTTCCAAGTGATAGTTGAACTTTGACTTTTGTCTGCCATTGCATGGTGTCATGTGTTATCCCTATACAAACTATACATGTATATTAACTGTTTTCCATTCAGTTCTGGATTGAAAATTTGCCAACATACAGATGTAAGCTATGTCAGATGCAACACATCTGAATTTGGAAATGCCTTGCCCTAGACAGCTTACAATACATGTACATCACGATTTTCCTCATTTCATAGAACCACGATAAGACACGATAATTCGGCAAAATCGCACTTTAGGTCCCCCTCACTGATATTACGCATGAATTTATACACGCAAGTCAATGGAGGTGCATTCAGGTCTCCATCGCTTGTTCGATGACATCTTACTTTCAGCCCAAATCAATAAAAAGTAACATTTGAAATGTGGACTTTTATCTTTGACATTTTACTACCTGGGCGAAAGTTAGATCTTCCTTCATACACCACCTGTGCTGTATTCCAGCACACAAATAATTTATGGCAGTGGCTAGCTCAGCTCAGAGCTCAGCTAGCCACTGCCATAGACTTTGTTTGTGCTGGGAATACAGCATAGGTGGTGTATGGGGAAGATCTAACTTATGCCCGGGTAGTAAAATGTAAAAGATAAAAGTCCAAATATCAAATGTCAATTTTTATTGATATCCACGGGCTGAAAGTTAGATTTCATCGAACTACCCCATCGCATACACTGAATAAAACGTTACTGTGCAAAGTGAATGCCTGTGGTGACCTAAACTACAATTAAGCCGATACTTCCAGAGTTGGAAAGACTTCAATCTGTACCTATCAAAGTAAGAAGTGCGCATGCTCGCGTACATGTAAATAAAGCCATAACCTGAACCGAAACCGAAAGCGACCGGAAATCAAATTTTATTTCTTCATATTACGCAAGTTTTCAACCTAATTTCGAACAGCTCTCGTGGCGCAGTGGGTAAGGCGTCACGCAATGTTGGTGGTACAGTATGCTTTGGGTTCGATTCTTACCTTTGGCTTTTGCTGTTTAATTTTTGGACTTAATAAATCGCAATTTGATTCTTTTTTTTATTCCAAATTCATGATTTTAATTTTCTTTAAAGCGTTCCCCCCAGGCATGTTTTGGATGTTTTAAGCCTTGGATATTAAAAAAAAACAGGTTCCACCCTGTTCTCGAATTTGAAGGTGACAGGTACATCTGGAACTGCCCCAGAGTTTTCATCTGCTGCTACACTACAGTGCTATACGCTAGTGCACAAAAAAAAACCTCTCCTCTGCTCTCGAGTGCCACCACTGCGGGTTCCCCACGGTCCACGGCCACTGCGTGGTGGGAGATATCGCCCCATTGTACCGTAGTGCGCGTTGGAAATCACAACAACGACACGCGATGAATGTGTTATGTATAGAATTTAGGGGTGAAAACAAAACGTTTTAAATAAATACTTACTTGAAACAAAATACACTATGCTGGGACACACGGATGTAGCTGAAAAATGAACAACTTGATGAAATCTTCATCTGTAAAAGCTATTATTTTGAGCAGCCTTTCGCCCCTTCGACAGTGTCATTCTTGATCTCGGGTAAGCTAGCTCGCACACGTACACACATACTCGACTCGCAGCTCTAGTGCATGCATATGCATATGCAGCAGCAGCAATTTTGACAACCACCACCATCATCATTATGTTAAATTCTAAAATGGCAGGCTTCATAATGACAAAATAATTGTTGGAAAAAGTAAAAAGAAACAATTAAGATGTAAAAGCAATTTTTTTTAGAGATTATGATACTTTTTATTTGTTTTTAAACATGCATTAACGAATTGGCATCGTACGCCTTCGCGACCTCATGCATTATTCAGCAGGTCTTGCATATACCACCGATGGTCGCCGCGTTTTCTGCTAAAGAATTGTTGCATTTCACTCCCGATCTGGAAACGACGATAGCACGAAAAGTATCCAATGCCAGAGTTTCTACGACCCTTCAACGACCGAGCCGGGTTTCCGTCCGATTCGAGCGGCCGTTTGGGAGGAGATAGATGCACAACTTTTTGCGTCGTTGAATTGGTGTCGACGTGACCGGATAGTGACGTCACAGCACGCAAACCCAACGGGTGGTGACGCAATGCGACGATGANCAGGGGGGGGGGTCCCTTAGACTATTATATTATAAGAAGATTACAGTCAACTCTGCCCAAGTCGAACTTGTCTAACTAATAATTGCCCAAGTCAACATAATTTTCTGGAACAAATGTTAAATAAGCCTTTTCTAAGTCGAAATTCACATAGATTGAACAGGTTTGTGTGGTCCCAACAGATTCGCCTTATGCAGAGTTACCTTGTATTAATAATTTCCCCCTCATTTTTTATAGGATGGATCGCTACATGCAAGGGAGGAGAGGGTACAAGAGGCAGATTAATTTATGGCAGTGTACATGTAAGGACTCCAAGGACATGAAGAATCCCCTGTAAGCTGTACGAGGAGGACTAGATTTTGTCTTTCTAGACAGACAGAGATGTTCAGACCCAGGATTGAGAGGAATACCACTCAGCATGATCCAGTACCTCCTCTCTTGCAAGTGCTGACAGCTTGAAGAATTATTTTAAGGATGGTGTTTTATTTATACAGTAGAACCTCGTTATAAAGAGGTCGGATATACCGAAAAACCTGTTATAAGAAGGTGTTTTTATTGGTCCCTCCTCTTTATTGTTCTTTGTTTTTTTTTACGCTGAAATAGTGAGGAACCAGATACTGTATAAAGGTAATTTTATGGTCCCAAGGACCTCGTTATAAAGAAGTTTCACTGTAGTTCAGATGGTAAATTGCCAACCCGTCCAATGCCATCTCGTCCAATGACCGTTTCGTCCAAACGCGCTTCGTCCAACATTACTTCGTCTATAAACATTTCGTCCAATTGCCGCTTTGTCCAGTAACCAATTTGTCCAACATCCCGTTCGTCCAATAGCCATTTCGTCTAATAACCATATGGTCCATCTTCACTTTGTCTAATTGCCTATTCGTCCAATCATCATGTGGTCTAGTCCTACTTCGTCTAATCACCGTTTTGTTTAGTGTCACTTTGTTCTTTCATCAGGTTGTCAAGATTGGACGAAATGATGATAGCCCAAATGGCTATTGGACGAATTGATTATTGGACCAAACGTTAATGGACAAAATGGCTATTGGACGAACAGGATATTGGACAAACAGGGGCGGTGTTCTGAAATCGTTCTTATCTTAAATTCGTTCTTATCTACGTCACTTTCCTAAATCGGTATTCTGAAAACGTTCTTCTCTTTCTTCTTAACTTTCTTCCTAACATTCTTCTTATCTTTTGCCTAGTTGACCACGCCCACAAGAGTCAGCGCGTAAAACTGCCCTACATACGCGCCCAATGATTTAGGATCTATTCTGAAAATCTTCTTTTCTTAAATTTGTTCTTATCTTTCTCTATATTTGAGAAAATATTTAAGATAGGGGTGGGGTTATCTTATCTCATATGGTTTTTAATTTGATTCTTAACCATTTAGTAAAATATGCTCGAAAAGCAAGAAGGAGACCATACTTGAGTTAAAATGTCAAAAATAAGAAGTTTTATGAAGTTTTCCTCATAAAATTAGAAATTCTAATCTATCGAAGAATCGCCCACGTGTTTCATCTGAGCCACGTGGGCAAGAAAATTATTTCTCTAACTTTGCTTCAGGGAGCGCCTAGCGCATTTGCAGCGCGTAATATATGAACTACGCACAAGGGTAAAACTCAACCTTGGGGATGATGTAAGTGACATTGCTATTGGTTGATTTTCTTATGTAACTGTTGAAATGATTGGTCAAGGGACCAAAAATGGGCATGATGGAAGATAAGAAGGCGGCGGTCATACAAGAGAAAAGATCGCGTTAAGAAGATTTTCAGAATACGTCTTAGGAAAGATTTTAGCGCGTTCCTAACTCGCAAAGATAAGAAGAAAGTTAGGAAGAAAGATAAGAACGATTTCAGAATACCCCCCTGG